>PVLC010033080.1:0-17756 GCA_004027655.1 Graphiurus murinus | reverse complement strand
GTAGGTTGACGTGGTACCTTCTGAAAGCTCTGAGAGGATTTGCTCCAGGCTCCGTGGAAGCTGGCAGCCCTGGGCATTCCTTGGCTTGTAGCTGCACCACTCCAATCTCTGCCTCCTTTTCTACGGTGCCTTCCCCTCCAAGGGTCCCTGTGTCTTAATTCTCCTTCCCTCTCTCAGTGGATTTAGGGCACACACTAAATCCAGGATCGCCTCATCCTGAGATCCTTAATTTATAACATCTGCAAAGACTCTATTTCCAAATAAAGCCACGTTCTGAGTTACCGGGGGTTAACCCTTCAACATATCTTTTTGGTGGTGGACAATTCTACCCACTACAAGCTGTGGAGTTCTATTAGTTATTCAAGCCTGATTAGATATGACAGAGAAAACACAACTATAAGGACAACCCAAAACTGGAATGTTACCTTACTTAAAAATAAAAAAAAATGTGTAGTTCTACATTGTAGATTATCCAGCCATCCTTAATCTGAAGGCTATGAGGTTTTTTTAAGTTTTTTCCTTTCTTAAAATAGAACAGTAAGTCAGTCTCCAACTTTCAAAGGTGTGCGCGCGCGCGTGTGTGTGTGTGTGTGTGTGTGTGTGATGTGTTACTGGGATTAAATCCATCAGTATTCTGGTATTATACCTCTGAGCTACAGCCCCAGCCCTATTTTGTTTTTTTTATTTTGAAACAGTGTCTTGCTAAGTTACCATAAGCTGGCCTCAAACTTGTGATCGTCCTGTCTTGACCTCCCAAGTCCTGGGGTTATAGGCATGCACCACTGTACCCAGCCTCAGATGCTGATCATGAACCCCATCTCTGTGCTACAGGAACATTTATTTTGGTTTCCAGTGCTGACCTACTGTCTGGAAGTCCCCAGAAGCACTGCCTCAGAGTGCATGTATAGGTTCTGGCTGGCTCTTCATTTCCCAACACCTTAAAGTCCCTTGAAGCCAAGGACCCTTGGCTAAATCACATGTGCACCGCCATGTTTACTGAGCCTTGTTTAAGGTGTAGCAGATCGGCATCACATAGTCCATGAGGACACCAGGACCACCATGGTGGTCACCAATATCACACAGGGTTCCTAGCATGTTTTAAATGCATCCAGAAGCTGGGTGTGGTGGCGCACGCTTGTAATCCCAGTACTTGGGAGGCTGAGATGGGAGGATCGGGGTCCGTGGCCAGCCTCAGCTACTTAGAGAGGCCCTCCGTAACTTAGTGAGACCCTGTTCCAAAATAAAAAATAAAAATAGGGCTGGGGGTGTAGCTCAAAGGTAGAATGCCCCTGGGTTCAATCCCCAGTACCACCACACACACACACACAAAAAGCATCCACAGCAGGGAAATATACCTCTGAAAATTCTAGATTGAGCTGCACAAATTATGCCATTGATGGATGAGGTGGTCCATTCATCAGCTAACAAAAGCAGTCATTTTTCTTTATGGGGGGAGGTAGGCTGCGGGCTTTCTGGCTGGCAAACCAATCCTATAGGACCAGAATCCTCGGAGATGCAGCTCCACCAGGAAAGGAGGCCAAGTCATGTGCAGCTCTTACGTTATGTCTATTTTAAAAGTTGACTTTGGCAGGTGTTGACCACTCACACAATATCTACTCCCAGAAAAGATAAGGGGGAGAAAAATTAAACAGTGAACTTTCTTTAAATTCTCACTTGGAAGCAAATACCTTGGCTTAGAAAGAGGAGTCTAATACTTGCTTCAAGGACGATGAACTAGTTGGAACACACCACAAACAAAATGTTGAAGCTATAAATAATTTCTTCCTAAAGAACTTGCATGTTAAAGCGTCTCCTGGCTAGCAAATTCTGAAGAACGCAACTCTTCAGATTATATTCTATCCATGGAAAGATCTTCCAGAATGTGCCTAAGCAATAAAATAAACTCAGTGTTTTTTTTTTTTAAGAGTAAACCATTAGAAGATACTAAAAACAAATGGATGATTTTACATTCACAGAGGAATCTTTGAGCCAAAAAGACTGAGAAGCAGTCTCAGCCATCCAAGATGAGGAAGCTCGATCACTAGAATACTCTGGTTAAAACAATTAAGAATATTGCCACCCAATGCTAACTTTCTCCTTTACAATAAAGAATGGATAAAAAGTGTAAATTCAAAAAGGATACACACATCCTTTCTCCTGTCTACTTCTGTTCTGCCTTAAAAATCCCCCACAGCTGGACATGGCGACACACACTTGTAATCCCAGTACTTGGGAGGCTGAGACAGGAGGATCCCAGGTTCACAGCCAGCCTCAGCTACTTAGTGAGGCCCTCTGCAACTAACGTGATACCCTGCTTCAAAATAAAGAATAAAAAATAGGGCTGGGGGTGAAGCTCAGAGGTAGAATGCCCCTGGGTTCAATCCCCAGTACCGCCAAAAAAAAAGAAAAAGAAAAAGAAAGACTTCCCCACAGTCCTTTTTCCTCCACCCTAGAACAAAACGACAAACTGAAACATTATAAAAGTTTATGAAACAAAACCTGTTATTGAGGTTCAGAAATATATTTTTAAACCAATAACGTGAATTTTTCCATGCTGAAGAGTCGTGTAATTAGGTCACCAAATAAAAAAAGACACAGCTGGAATAGAAACCATTTCTGGAAGAAAAAAAAAAAAATCCCTGACTAATCATAAAATGATGCAAATTTGAAAGGAAATACTTAGATTGTATTTTTACCCAGCTGAGCAGTCAGATGTTTGGAAATGCCCTGGATTTTTCTAAATATTTCCTGCCATTAACAGCAAAACGGCTCAGAAACAAAGGGCAGACCTTAAAACTGTTGCGTTTTTCTTTTTTTCTCCGTGTACTCTCCTTAATTATAGCTGCTCCGTTCCAGTGGCCATGAGTCAAATTGTAAAGACTTTAAAGCTGAGCTGTTTACCCCGAGCTGCTGCACAGAGTTATTTTTGTGAAAATTACTAAGAAGTGCGAGTCTGAGAAGACGCCGGGGAACTTCAAATGCCAGGCTGGAAGAACGAAGGAGGTGACGAAGGACTTAGCACATTTTCAGTCTGTTTCCCTTACAACCTGTGAGAAGACCCAGACCGTCGGTGGGCTCCAGCAGAGGCCTCAGGATGGCTGGACTCCAGGGCGTTTGGCAGGGCCCCCCAGAGGGGAGGTGGTGACAGGCCAGCCGCAGCACAGTTCCATGACTAGGGAGCCCGGGAGGACAAGCGCTGGCAGCTGCTGAGCCATCCCCAGTGGGCTTTTTTGTTTTCAAGAGTCCAGATGGAGGCATCTGGTCAACCACAGGTGAGATGGTGATTCGGGGTGAAGCTTGTAAGCTGTCAACCGGGCCAACCCTAATGAGGACCAGACACCCAGAAGTATTTGCAGACTGGGCGGGGGGGCGGGCTGGGACTAGAGCTGGCTCCGCCTCGGCCCTCACTGGCTCCCGGGGCCACAGGCTGCATTCGAGATGCAAATTCAGAACAGGCCAGGGGCGGTTCATGCCAGGTTTTGTCCTGGGTGACCGCTTGGCCCTTTCCCCAAAATAGCACAAGGGACCTGTGAAAAAATGTGCTCTGGCCCCTTTTCCACCCTCAGCCCTGAGGACCGGAGGGTGGGAACTAGGGTCGATTTTCACAACGTCTTTATGGCCACTTCCTGGCATTTGTTCCCTGGCTCAGGGCCTGGCTCTAAGAAATGAGGAAAGGCACACAGCTCCCAGCAGTGGGACCCAGAGTTCCATCCGAGGACTCTCCGAGGCCAGCGCTCCCCCGGGGCTACCGCAGAACTCAGTGTCCTATTCAATGAGAAGACAGCTTTCTGAATATGCTACGCTTTAGCTCTTTCTAGGGCAGAGATTACTTTCATAGATTGCTAAATCTGCCCATCTTCTATTCAAAGTTAGGTCCGAAATCAAATGTTCCAATCAAGTTCTGCAACATAATTTTCCACGGTGTTCTCATGGAAACACTTGCCCATTATAAAATCGGTGTCAAGGGCAGCTGGCCATCCCTTTTACAATTCTTTGGAGAGGATGACAGAGGAATTGTGACTGTGGATAATTGTAAGCCATGTGCCCCCCAACACACACACACACACACACACACACACACATGACCTGCTGATTACCCGGGAGGAGAGAAGCAGAGACATCTCTAGGAATTCAGAGTCACTGGAACAGGCTGAATTGCACCCCACCACCAAATCGTATGTTGAAGTCCTAATTCTCAGGACCTCAGGATGTGACCTTATTTGGAAAGAGGCTCCTTGTAGATGTGTTTAGTTAAGATGAAGTCATAGCTGGGTCATCCCAGTACTTGGGAGGCTGAGACAGAAGGATGGCAGATTCAAGGCCAGCTTCAGTAACACAGCAAGACTCTCAGTAACCTAGTGAGACCCTGTTTCAAAACAACAAAAAATTTTTAAGGGGCTGGGGGTGTAGCTCAGAGGTAGAATGTCCCTAGATTCAAACTCCAGTACCATTAAAAAAAAAAAAAAAATGAGAGGTCACACTGGAATAGGGTGGGCCCCGATGCAATAGGACTGGAGTCCTTGCATAAAGGAAGGCCTTGTGAAGAGTCAAGTGAGCATGGCGGCGGGGAAGCGGTGTGAAGACACAGAGAGAAGAGTGCATCTGTGAGCCAGGAGACGCCTGAGACCACCAGAAGCCAGTATAGAGGTCCAGGGCAGATTCCCCGGCGTGGCTCGCAAGAGGAACTAGCCCTGCCCGCATCTTCATCTCAGACGTGGGGCCGCCCAGGCTGCCCGACAATAAACGCTGTTGTTCAAGTGCCCCGGTCTGCGGTACTTGGCTATGGCAGCCCCAGGACACCAGCACAGTCACCTGGAACTTTGCACGGGCTCCACACACTTTTGCCTTCGTGGGGGCCCTTTATCCATCATGGATATTCAAAATCCTCTACAGCTAAGACACACAAAGCCCAAGTCAAATCATACTCTTTTTTATCACTGATTTTAAAAGAAATGAAAGATCTTGGTGGGCCTGAAAAAGTCTCATGAGTCCTGGGCGCCGTGCCTCCTGCATCTCATGGAGAATCAGCCCTGCAGAAACAGTGACAGAAGGCCTCAGACTCGGCCAGGGGCCTCCCCGCTTCCCCTCTCTTGGCGCCACATTGAAATGGCCTGTTGTCGCCTTGCCCCTGGCCCAGCACACTCGGGCAAGGACTCTGCCTCGTTTATCTCTGCGTCCCTGGCATGGGCGGGCACGTGCTAAGCACTCAATGAATAACTGTCGAACTAACTGGAACGGAGCAGATAGGGATCTGAGGTTACTCAGGGTCAGAACTTCTGAAGCATGAAGCAAAGAGAGAGGATACAGAGGAAGCGCTGGCAGGAACAGAGTTGAAGCAGCTGGAGCCCGGACTCCTGGTAGCAGGGTGAGGATCTGGGAGCTCGGCCCAGGAAAGTTCTTGAAACTGAAATAAAATGAGTGGTTTATAACCAGCTACTCTACTCCCTCCCCCTCCGCCACCCCCAACTCCCTCTCACTCTCTTCATCTTTTTAAATTTTGCTTTCCACTCTCAGGAGAGGTTTGGAGGGGTTTCCTTCCATCAGGTTACTTCTTTCTTCACATGAAGGCTTCTCAGATTCTCGCTTTTCTGCTGAGATCCACCGGCAGAGGATCCAGCCTTTCTAGACCCGGCCTCGCTTAAGGCTCAAGACAAGTTTAAACCCTGGAGTCTTTCTCGCCTCGGGCCTGTTCCTCCTTTTCCTGCTGAAAGCTCTCCGTCTTTGCCATATCTCAGCAGGACAGAAGCTCTGCTCTCCACCAGGAACCGGGACTGGCAAACAAGTAAACCTTCTTTCCTTAGCTCTTTTGTAACCACATAATTTTTTTTTTTCTTAAAAAGTAACATTCCACTGAACACAGGGGAGAGAGAAAGAAACACAAAAACTTACACTCTGACTTGGAAGACAAGACTTCTACTTTTCTAATGATGTGTTATGAATGCCTAGAAGAGCATTCCCCCAAAAGACACCTAATAGGATACTTAGAGTCACACAAGTGAACATCTCTAAGGACAGAAGTTTGGGAGGTGCGAGGTTCAAAAGCTAAGGCCGTTTCCATGTTGGACTTCTCAGAGCCTTTAAGGTGCTAACATGAATGTGAACCGCCATTAGGATCAGAGAAAATTGGGCATTTTATAGATTGACTTTTAGAATCATCCTATGTGGGGAACAGAGCGCAGGGACAGAGGTGTAGGTCAAGGAGCACACATTTAAGAAACACTCTGGGAAACACTAGCAGAGCAGTGATCTATTGAGTTTCAAAGGAGAAACACCCTGACTATTTGCACAAAGACTTTTGTCATAAGGACCATTCACTTGACTATCTGCATAAGGACAATTCCCTATGGGCTGAAGTGGTTGGAGAAGGTATCTCTAAAATAGTATGATTTGAGCTAGTGCAGTAGCATATACCTGTAACCCTAGCTAGTCCTACTAAAGTAAGAGGACCATAAATTCGCAGCCAGCCTACCTATAACCTTAGCTACTCAAGAGGCTAAAGTAGGAGGACCACAAATTCGCAACCAGCCTGGGCAATTGGGGGAGATCCTGTCTCAAAATAAAATTCAAAAACAAAAACAGAACGAAAGCTGAGGATGTAGCTCAGTGGCAGAGTGCTCCTAGTTTCAATCCCCAGTACCTTCCCCACACACACACACTTCACGCACAAAAAAGTATGGTTCATATTAGAGCTCAAAACACACTACACAGGTCTTGCTTTGGGTAAGAGAGGAATGTAAGGGAGAGGAGTGTTTAGGCTGAAAAAAATAGCTCCAGCAAAGGAAAAAATGTACAAGCTGTCCAAAGAGCACCAGAAGACCAGCATGGAAGGTGTCTTGGAGACAGCGCCAGAAGACCCTGAGGAGAGGTACAAGTGGGTGGGAAGGAGCTTTAGAACCCAACTGTGAGTAGGTGCCACACTTCTGAGGGATGCGTGCGAAACAAGAACCCAACTGCAAAGCAAAAGCAGAGACCTCGGTTGCTGGAAGAGAACAGCAGAGTTAGTTGTTCAAGATGCCACCCGTCTTCTTGGCAGGGAGGGAAAGGATGCTAGCCAGCAGGGCGGTGAATGGGGTAATGGTGGGGTCACTGAGGTAGGGACCTGAGCCCCAGGCACCCCAGCAAATCCCACACTCAATGCTCCCTGGCAAGCAATTCAACCCCCTTCCCCAAGGACCCAAAGTCTTCACCTGTAAAATAAGAGGAGCTCAGAAGACTCCAAGGTCTTCCGACTGCAACACCCCAGCAGTGTATGATGTGAAATTCATGTCTATCCAGAGCCGGGCAGGGCTGGAGGGAATGGGGCATTTTGAGGTCAAACATCACACACTTCTTCCTCCCACTGTGAGCTTAACGGGTGGTGTCGGACAAGGCTCTCTTTGGAGGGTAGCAGCCACCTGTGCCATCAGGGAACGGGTGGGGGCCTCCTTTGTGCCCATGAGGCACAAGCTCTGAGAGAACCAAGGGACTGTTTTCCTAAGGGAAGAAGAAGCCAGTGGGATTCCAGAGGCATCTTCTTCCCTTTCGAAATCAAGCAAGATACTCACAGTTCCGTCATGAATCTTAAAATGATGAAATCAATCGGGTTCATTTTCTAATTCCCTGACTACATCCTGAACTACCGGGAATCAATGAATAGTTCCTGAGTTTGTGAAATTAGGAAATTACTAATAGCCCCATAGAGTTTCAGAGTGGAATGAATAGCACAGGTTATATAAAACACAAAACACCGGGCCTGGCCCAGACAGACACATCAATAATGTTCACAGCTTGGAGTCTGTGTGTTGTGCTCAAACCTAATGATTTCCCGGGACTCATCCTTGATGTGATGATGGTGCTTCCATCTGACACCACCTGTCACACCCCTGATCCTCTTCCCTGTCTGCCTGTGGATCTCAGCTCTGGCCACAAGCAGCTTCCTGTACTCGGTGCTGCTGTGGATGAATGGAGAACCAAGAAAAACCAGGCCCACTCAGGCATCTCAAACTCCTCCTTACTTACAGCTGACACTATACTTTGAGCCAAAATGTTGAAATGATTGTGTTTTCCATTATTAGCATTATTCTTGCTTACAGAGATGAAATATGACTTCCTTTAAAGAAAAAGAAAATGCCCAATATGTCATAAAAAATGAAGTAATGCCTACTGACCTTGGTTGTTTTTTAAACCCCTTCCTATCAACTGCTTAAAGGGTGGGTTGTAATGTTGATCCATGCCACAATATATTTGCTTCACTTCCTGCTGCTGGCTGACCCCTTAATGAGAAAATTAATTGGGTAACCATGAGTCAATTAATCAGAATGTAGAGTTGTTTTTATGAACTCTACTGCTGGTGCATTAATTTATGACATGTGTTTCAAAAATTGGAAGAATGGCTAAAACCTAAGTATAGATTGTTTTGTGATGAATGGTCTTGGAAGTAAGACACTGAATCATTCATTCGTTCGTTCACTCAAGAAGTGTTAATTAAGTACTTCCTAAGAGCCAGTCACAATTCCAAGAATCAGAGGTAATAGATAAATCAAGTCAAGAGGGACAACAAGTGTGTGAATGAATCCTTACACACACAGTTATGAGGAAAGCATGCACAGGCTGGGATGGTGTCCAAGGTGAGGACCACACCCCAGCCAGAAGGTCAGCCAAGGTTCCAGAAGGGCAGAGCATGGTGAGGGACTCGCTTGATGGATAGATTGGGTGAGAAGATATAGTGATAGAAAGCATTTAAGGTAAAAGAAATTTCCGATGGAAAAACAATACCCTAAGACACTAGGGAGCAGAGTAATGCTGAATGGCTAGAATGTAAAGTCCAGGGAGAGACAAGGAAAGTGATAAGGAGAGGTTAAAAAGGAACTTCCAGATAGTAAGAAGACCTGAGAAATCACACTAAGCTTGGCCTTTATCCTTAAGGCAATGCAGAATTTCTGACCTTGCAGAACTAAGCAGGAGGGGCACTGTAGTCTGATGTTTGAAAGGTCACTGTATCAGTTTGTTTTCCACACCTATGACAAAGTACCCAAGGCTGGGAACTTTACAAAGAAAAGAAGTTTGCTTCACTCACAATTTTAGAGGCTGAGAGCCCAAACAACATGGTGCCTGCTCTTGTGAGGGGCCCCTGAATGTATCACATAATGGCAGAGCATGTGGGGCCTGGGATACGTGTGAGAAGAAGAGATCACACAGTGAGACAGGAAGCCAGAGACCACGGAGGGGCCAAGCTCATTCTTCCATAATGATCCCCTTGCAAGAGCTAACCAGGAGACCTACATCAATTCCTTCTGAGGGCCGAACCCAATGACCCAATCAGCTTGCACCGAACCCCACTGCTTGATGGCTCTCCACCATGTCCTGATATCAATCAACCTTCTAACATGTGAACCCATTAGAGACAAACCACTGAAATCACTCTGGAGACAATGAGGTTGGTGGGTTGGGTAGGACAGGACTGGGTGGGAAGGGGACTCACTAGGAAGCTGGTATCACTAGGAAACTGGTCCAGAGGAGGGACAAGGAGGGTCTGGGGTGAGACCATCATATCAGGGAGAGACAACAGAGGAGAGACTTCCGGTCTATGTAGTAGCATGGATCAGCAAGGTTTGCTCAGGGATGGAGGTGATGCGAGAAGAAAGAGTCTGGGGTGGGAACTGGATGAAAGGCAGCACCAGCAACTTCAGGGCAGGAGGGAGGAGGAGAACCAGGTGCTGGGGGGAGGCCATGAGCTCCACAGAACTGTGTGCACGTGGGAGAGCTACTTGATACCGAGTGCAGGGTGCATGTGGGTCCGAAGCTCAGGAAATGTTTTTGGAGTGATGAAAGGCATTTGGAAACCATCACTGCATCAGAAGGGGAAGCAAGAGAGGACATGCAAAGCACTCCCCAGGAGGACCAGGTGGAGGAAGTGGAGCCAGGAAAGAGATAGGGAGCAGTCCAAGAATGACATGGGGAGACCGAGGGTGTCACAGCGAGGGGTCCGCACACAGACACCATGGGAGTGGAGCATTCCAAGGATGTGTAGTCAACGGAGTCCGATGACACGGGAGCAAGTTGGGATGAGCTCCGGGAGTGTCGGTGTTCACAAATGTCACCTCCAACCAGCTGGACAGACAGCACCGTGTAGGAGGTGCCGGTTGACATGAAAATAGAAAACCCGGTGGCTCTCAGACTTCATTGTGTGTCAGAGGTACATGAAGGGTTTGTTTAAACATAGATTCACGGGTGTGCTTTCAGAGATTTTGATACAATGGATCATCGGGAATTCCTAGGAATCTACCTCTTTAATCAGCACCCAAGGAGTTCTACATGTGCCGTCACCAAATGCACCCAGAAATCCACTGTGAGCCAGGCATGATGGCACATGCTTGTAATCCCAGTGCTTGAGAGGCTGAGACAGGAGGATGGAAGGTTCTAGCCAGCCTCTGCAACTTGGTGAGACCCTATTTCAAAATGAATAACAAAATAGAGATGGGGGTGTGGCTCAGAGGTAGAACATCCCTAGGTTCAATCCCCGGTACCACAAAAAAGGAAAAAAAGAGAGAAAAGAAAAGAAAATGAAAAAGAAAAAGAAAATAAATCCACTGTGAAAGTGTCTCCCTTTATATCAAAATGGGGACTTTTTTAATTCCAGTACTTGGGAGGCTAAGATAGGAGAATCACAGGTTCAAGGCTACCCTCAGCAACTTAGTGAGATCCTATTTCAAAATAAAAAAAAATATAAAAGGTTGTGGGCATAGCTTGAAGGAAGAATGCCCCTGGGTTAAACACCCAGTACCAAGAAAAAAAAAGTATTTTAATGTGTTTTTATTGGTGCATTATGGTTTCACATCATAATGTAAATCATGTTGACATTGACATACATGCACACAGCACTTGATGCCCCCCTCACCTTCCCATCTCCCCCACTCAGAGATTGACATTGGGATTTTCACATATGAACACACAGTCAATGTTAGTATTTCCAATAATGAACCTCAGTCTTCCCCCTCCCTTCCCTTAGAACACTTCCCTGACTCCACTCAGGTTTCTCCTCCATTATCTGGAGTCCCTCTGGTATCCCAGTTACTCCCTAGCTTGCGCATATTAAAGAAAACATATGACCCTTCACTCAAAAAAGTATTTTAATAGTAAAACTATTTCCAAGAAACTCTACTATCAGCTTTCCTTCCACTTAGAAAAGGAGACTTCCAGATTGTTTTAATCCCAGGTGACTTCAACCTGGCCTCCCTCAGTGTTCCCAATACAAGATCAGCAGTTCTCATAAGTAGAAGAATCACCTGGGCCCTTACGAAAATATGCCTACAATTCCCTGCTTCCCCCCTCCTGAACCCAGCTCCTAGAGGTGGAGCATGATAGCCCAGACATTCTCAAACCTCCCCAGTAGACTCCGTGGTTCAACCAGGTGTGGAAACAACTGAATGGATCATCCCTAATCGGGTGTCATCCTTAATAACGCATGAATCCAACAAGCATCTGTAAGAGGAACAGCGCTGGGGCTGCCAAACGAGGTCCTAATAAGGTTCCCCACCAAAGAGGAAGTTCAAGATTCCTTGATGTCAGCAGAGCCCGTAATAGAAACTTTAGTCCCACCGTGAGTTTTCAGAGTAAATATTATTACAATGATGTACAACTCTAGCTGGCCTGATTAATTACGCAGTTGAAGCACTTCTACGGCTGGTGGGCGCCCTGATGTAACTGTTCGGCTCTGTAATCCACACTCTCTGGTTCAGTGGCTCCTCAAATCCATCAGCGAGGATTTTCCATTGTTGTTACAACAACAAGAGGAGCTCAGGAAGAATGAGGCCTTTCATCAACTCTAAAATAGGAAGATGCGGTATTTAAGTCAGTGTCAAACAGACTGTCTGGCTAATCAGGATTTCTAAGGGAAACAAGATGTCTAATAAGTAGCATGGCGAGACATCGCCATCATTTCAAAAGTCCCGTGGTAAAGGTGGCAAATTCTTGCAGCTGAGTGGGTCATGCTCCTGGCCTCTTCTTCCCTGTGGGCAGTGGTGATCTCTGCCCAGTGCCAGCCATGGCCTCTGTTTGCTGAGAGACAAGGGGGTGGAGAAGCAGGCAGCACAGGGCATGTTAGCATGGAAGGTTCCAGAATCTCCTCTTGTAACAGCTCTATCAGCTTCCTAAAAAACAGAGAAGATTCCCCCTGCATGAAAGAACGAAATTATGTCACTTGCAGGAAAATGAATGGAACTAGAGAATAAGATGCGGAGTGAGATCAGCTGGTCTCCAAGAGCCAAGGGCCCTGAGCTTTCCCTCATACGTGGAAGCGAGAGAGAAGAAAGGAAACAGGGACTGCAGATGCAGGAGGACAGAGAGACCAGAATAGTGCAAAGAGGGTGGGGGAGGGAGGTGGGGAAGGGGAAAAGAAGAATTGATGAGAAACAGTTCACGTAACGCTATGCCCACACATGAACATCACTGGGTGGGAGCGGGGTGAAATCCGGAGGGAAACACACCACACCCAGTGCTGTGTGCAGGTACTTGGTATCACTTTGAACCTCACTCTAATGCATTACTGCAATGCACCAATAAAAGTAGTTAAAAAAATCCAGGGCCAGTAATAGTTACAGGTACAATCAGAAGTGTTGAATAAAAATAAGGAGTGGAAGGGAATTATTTTTTAATGTGTTTTTATTGGTGTATTATGGTCTCACATCATAGGGTAAATCATGTTGACAGTGACATACATGCACACAGCACTTGGTGCCCCCCCACCTCCCCCTCTCCCCCCTTTCTATACAGAGGACTGAGACTGATATTGTGATTTTCACATAGTTACACACAGTCGATGTTAGTATTTCCAATAATGAGCCTCAGTCTTCCCCCTCCCCTTCCCTTAGACCACCTCCCTGGCTCCACTGAGGTTTCTCTTCCATTATCTGGAGTCCCTCTGGTATCCCTGTTACTCCCTAGCTTGTGCATATTATAGAAAACATATATTCCTGTGGAAGAGGAATTATCAAGAAGGAAACAGACCAAAAACTGTTACTTTTATCACTATGAATCTCACTATCAGGTCTGATTACAATGCGCCAATAAGAATTTTTTTTTAAACTTTAGCAGGGTCCCCAGTGCCTACAGTAAAATTTCCAATTGTTTAGAGAGGCAACAAAAGCATTTTCCACCCTGTCTTCCCTCCACCCCACCCTTCCCTACCCTCATTCCCATAACCATCCACACCCACCACCCGCGCACACCCCCCATTCCATGGACAGTAAACTGCTTACTTTCTGCAACTCAGGGTCTTTCCCTGCAGATATTGGATCATCCTGGATAGGTCCCTTCCTGCTTCCCTCTTGCCTGGCAAATGCCTGTCTCTAAAGACTCAGCTTAAATGGTATTTCCTTGGTGAAGCTGTTCTGGGTTATTTAAGATATACAGACTCCATTTATTCTTGGTGCATTGCAGCCCTTTATTTAAATTCCCTCAATAGCAAGTACCCTGAGAAACTACTGTTTCTCTAACTGCCTATCCAGCTCTGCTACTGGAACATGAGTAGCTCAAAGTCAAGCCCAGAGGAGACTGGCAAGGGCAGCTGTTGGATGGAATGAATGAATGAATGAACGAATGAATGAATGGATAGTAGATGGATAGAAGGGCAGATGAAGGAAAGAAGAGAAGGGGAAACTGGATTGCAGTCAAGAGGGCTCTATTTCTTCATCTATTAATACAATAAATATGTACTGGAAGTAACTTCAAGGTGCAGTGTTAGGAAGACTGAGACAAGACATGCCTTTCATTCCCGCTAAGAGCCAGCAAAGAACAAATAAGATACACAGACTGACACTAACATTAAAGTCTGGAAAGTCCAGTGGCGGTACAGACAGATTGCTTGCTATGTGAACACACAAGAGACTTAGCCAAGACAGTCCAGAATGGTCAGAGTGAATGCCAAGTTCTAATGTAGGCATGCAGCCAAAGGTAATTCACATTTCCAGTAGAAGGACAGAATGTGAAAAAGCATGAAAATTAAGAAAAGCATGAACAAAGATTCCAAAACTAGGGGTCGGGTGATGCAAGCAAGCAGAAAGGAGAGGAGAGGCTGGAGAGAGAAGTGGGGTGTGGCTCCCGAGGTGCTCAGAGTCCGCACAAATGGGGGAGGAGCCAGGGAGTGCCCCTGGTCTCTGCGTGTGCCTCTCCTTCTTGGAGTGTGCTCCGGTCCCCAAACCTGCCCCCTTCGGTCAGAGCTCCCAGGGACCCTGCACTTGCCCATTCTGACACTCACCAGAGTTGATTGAACAGTTTTAATAGCTGGCTCTCCCAGGAAACCAGGGCAGGTGTTGTATCTGTCTTGGTTACTATTGTATCCTAGACATCTAGAAAGCGCCTGACCTAGAATGAGCCCCCATAAGCATAGATGAATGCAAGGAACATGCTCTTCTTGGCCACATCTTTCCGTCATGGGCTCGGTGAAATAGTCCCACTTGGAGGAATGTTTAAGAAAATCTGTGGGGCAGGAAGGGTCCTAGAGGAGAGCTGGTTCTCACTTGGCCTCTGTCATTCAGACATGACATGTTCTCCAGCAAGACGAGTCAGCTCATCCCCTCTGCTTCTTATGCAGGAGATGAAGCCATTGGACCAGATGGACGCTAAGGCTGTCTCTGTCTCACAGAGTCTGCACCTTTTACATTACAGAGTGACCCATGGACAGGGGACCTCTGGTGATGCCAACATACACTTCCAGGACTGTGGTCTCTCGAATCTGTCCTGAGAAAAGTAGGTGCCAAGTCCCCTCTTGACTTTATTAGCTGTGAAATATAGTTAGAGATTAAAGGAGAGGTCACCCCCTCCCCAGGAAAACAAACTTTCCTTCTGGGAGTCCCCAGGAGATGGATATGAAGAGCCCCATGCTTTCCACTTTCAAGTTTCAAATACCCAGAAAGATCTACAGTCCCTAAAGCCAAGCCCGGGAGAAGGGCTCAAGGTGCCTCGCGTGGCAGAGGGCCAGGTGGTCTGCTCTGTGCTCAGGAGATTCAGAGGGCTGGAAACAAATGAAAGCCATGATTAAAGTAATTTCATCTGTGTGTTTCCAGAGACTCATTATATTTATTGCATCTGACACCAGTCAGGGATAGCAAACATCTTTTGTGAGCCTTACAACAAAAGTTAAAAAGCATTACTCCTAATGGGTGATTTTGTTTTATTGTATCTGACTCAAAGCCAAAGGTAGACGGTACTTAGAGCTGTCTGTGGACATTAGTGTTTGAAAGCAGCAGACAGCTCCCCTCTCCGGCTTCCTACTAGCACCTGTGCACCCTCTCAGTGTATACGTGAATGGAGCAAGGTAGCGAGGCAGTTCAGAGCCTCCAGAATTTGCCATGCAGCTGGCATATCCAAAGCATGCTGCTAGGCGTTACTGTGGGTAAGAATAAGGTTCCTGCCCCTGAGGGATGTACAGGTATGGATAATAGTCAATCAAACATTAGCCCATAAAGGTCATATCATGTGCCATAGAACAGGTAAGATAATCATAGGATGAGAATCTGTCGAGAAGGAAAAGGTGAGTCTTTACTGGGAAAATCATAAAAAGACGTGGTGTTTGAGATAAGACTGCAGAGAAGACCTGTCACTTAGGCAGACAAAATGGGAATCCATTATAGGTGCCTAAAATAGCAAGAAAGGTAGGAAACAGAGGAAGGATAGGGCATGTTCCCACAAAGCCTTACATGGTGTGTGTTCATGTGGGGAAGTAGCGCACAGCAGGAAGGGAAAGATGAATCGTGTGTTTCAAGGCCTTGAATGCTATGTAAAGAATGGGCATGTAGTTGATAAGAAGCAGGTGTGACCTTGAGCACTGGAGTAAGGTCAGAAGAGATACACTACAGGGAGATGCTCCAGGGGTCCACTGTGTACCCTGGCCCTTTAATAAATTACCTTCGATGGCCAGTTGGTGAGCCACTACTCCAGGACACAGTCAGTAGGGTCTGTAGTGTTGCCTCAGTACTACAAAGATCAGCCGGATGGGCTTGGTAAGTATCATTCATCTGGCCAGGGAACAGAACAATCATGTACCCATAGGTAAATGCAATTTTTCTTTTCTTTTCAAGCCATTGCCTGAGAAACAACCTTTGCCTACAATCCCATTTGTGAGTTATGGACCTCCTTCCAAACAATGAAGATTTGTTTCCATCTACCTTCACGGGATCCTTCCACTTTTAAGGAGACCTGACGAACTATTTGAAAAGATGAAAGTATCTTTAGGCAAAGGGTTCAGAAGTTCCAACCTGAAGGCATTTATATCCACTTTTCCCCATGACAGCAGGACAAGAACACAACTCACCAGGAAGGTCTTCACCCACTACACAGTGACTTATTACACGAGCTCTGAACACACACACACAAATGGTACGCCCTTAACATCCATAAAGTCCTCAGAGTTAATTTTACTGGAAAACTGTTCTCCTGTCTTAGAACATTAGTCCCTCAGGATGAAACACAAGGGGAAAAACTTTTTATGAACTTGACTCAGAAAACTGTTACACCCCAAAGCCCATTATAGTTATAAAATTCCATTGCATCGGTCTCCTGTTTATTTACTTTGAAACTGCCACTCTAAATCTACTTGGAATGTTCAATGCAAAATAACAATAGTTGTGTTTACTTTTGCTGGTTAAAGGAAAAAGTGGAAGAAAGGGGACAAGGTCTCAGTTAATTATCAAGACAATGTGGCAGAAGTTAGCATGTATGTAGTATGAACCAGGATCAAATATTTGTACCTCTATATCATCAATGGACCCTTTCTTCTTCCCAAACAAGACATTTATATCTACCTTCTTGTGTATTTTCTGAATCCATAATCAATATTCCTTATTTTATAGTACCAAATCTATATCTTTGAAAAAACACAACTCAAAATATGCAATAAAATTTTGGGTGCTAGCATATGTAGGCATACATACACATTTATATTTCTACCGATAAAGTCATACCTATGTAAATATTTTTAACTTTTTATTTCAAAATAGTATTTTTTGGTAGTGGGGACTCCCACCCCTATTTTGTTTCTTATTTTGAAGCAGTGTCTCACTAAGTTGCTGAGGGTCTTGTGTAGTTGATGAGACTGGTCTCGAACCTGTAATCCTCCTGTCTCAGCCTCACAAGTACTGAGATTACAGGCATGTGCCACCATTCTCCGCTTGTTTCACATAATTTTAAACTTATAGAAGTTGAAGAATAATATAAATAATTCAGAATTCCCATACACCTTTCACCTTGATTCTACAAATAATAACATTTATTATATATGTGTGTGTTTATATTGTTATGTAAGTTGCAGACATGATGTCCTTTTATCCCTAAATACTGACAGTGTGTCTCCTAAAAATGAGTTATCTCCTAATAACAAGAATAATCTCCTACATAACCACAATTATATTTCTTATAGTAAGAAAATTAACAATACTATTGTTCTTACCTGTTGTACAGACTTTATTCAAACTTAGTTAATTGTCTGAATAATATTCTTAAAGCAATATGAAATCCAAAATCACACATTATATTTATTTGTCAGTTGCTCGGCAAAACCAACTTTCATGTGTAAGATCAGAGACAAACTATTACACCATGTACAAACTCAGAAAATGTCATTCTATCGATTACTTCCTGAAAATTTACTAGAATACATGCTTTAAAGAACCAAAATGATGGATTGAGCACAAGATGGCGTCTGAGTGAAACACCTCTCCTCAGGCACTGTGAGCTCGAACCAAATCTGTCATAAAAGCAGCTTCTTGACGGAAGAAAAAAAA
>PVLC010033079.1:0-17759 GCA_004027655.1 Graphiurus murinus | reverse complement strand
GGGGGGGAGCGGAGCTCACTGCGCGTGGGGAGGGCGGGCGGGGGGCGCGAGGACACACAAGAGGCTGGAGCGGGCGCGAGCGCGAGCACGCGCGGGGCCAGCGGGAGGGGGGAAGCACGGGAGGGACTCTGGCGGGAGGAGGGATGGGAGAGCCACCCAGCAGCCCCAGTCGCCCCAAGCGCGAGACCCCTGAGACGGCTGCTGATTGGCTGACGATGGCGCAGGTGGTGGGCGCGCGGGAGACAGGGCGGCTTCTCTTCTTTTCCCCCTCCAACGATTCCACCCCCCCACCTCCCTCCGCCAGCGGCCGTTATTTCGCGCGCACGCGCATACGAGACCGCTGTCGTTGCTGAGCGGGAGAATAGGGGAGCGCGCGCCGGGGGTACGGATGGGGCGGAGCCAAACCAAGCGCGCGCCCGCCTAACGGTCGGCGTCTTCGCGCTTTCGTTTTCAGCTTTTTGTTTCCTTTCGGCCACCGTCCTCTCCCCTCCCCAATCCAGCGGTTTATTTACGATCCTACGCAGGTTCTTTGGCTTTCCAAAGATGGCGCTCAAAGAAGTTTGCTGGCTCAGCTTGCGGCACAACCCAAGGGCCATTATACCTCCTCTCCCGCCCCCACCACCCCAAAAATCAGGCTGAAGCATGGGAGTAGAAACTGTATTTACATAACACGCGGTAATACAAAGATTAAAAACAAAAAACGGCAATGCGAGGAGACAGCAGTCAGGAGGGGCCACAGCGCTGGCCAGCGGCCAGGCCCAGGATGTTCGCCTGCAACACAGGAAGGGGAGAGCAGCGTTAGAGCTGGGGGCAGGGCACTGGAAGAGCAGGGGGCAGAGCAATCTTTACCTTCAGGAACGACTCTATCTGTTTCCCGGAGATGCCCTCTACACGTTCCAGGTCCTCTACCTGGCAGAACAGCAGTGATGGGAGAAGGGGCTGGGGGCCCAAGGCTCCCCATGCCTCACCCTCGAGCTTCCCCCTGCCCCCTGGGGTTGTTACCTGGTTGAAGGGGCCGTGGAGCTCCCTCCAGCCCACGATGAGCTGGGCCTTCTTCTGGCCAATGCGCTGCAGGCTGCGCAGATCCCGAGCTGAGCCTTTGTTCAGCAGATCCAGTATTTTTTGGCGCCCAAGGGCCAGTAGCTCGGGGCTGATCTGTAGCTCCCAGCAGTCCTCATCCTTCTCCTCGGGCTCTGAGGCATCCGAGGACTCCAGCTATGAGGCAAGGGGAGGTGAGTGACAGAAACGGCAGCAAAGCGCTTTGGACTACTCTGCCAAGACTAGGAGCCTAGCAGCAGCCACCTCCCCGCCCTCTCCAGCCTCTTCCCTCCTGTCAAGTTTCTGACCAGAAATCCTTCCCTCTAGTCACCTTCTGAGATGGTTCTTATTTTATCAGACTTCTAAGAGTGGTGATACTAGCAGCTTTTCACATAATTACTGTGACAATCCAATGAGTTAACGAATTTAGTAAAGCACAAAGCAAATTCTTAAACCTCTCCAAAGGAAAGAATAATCTCTTCTTCACTCCTGGGAAAGTACATGGGAGAAGGCAGTAAATAAACACCCCCTCAAAGTACTCAGTTTTGTGGTAGTTATGCAGAGTTTCATCTTGGGCATAGGAGCCTGTGTATGCTTGAGATTCTGGAGTGCTTAAGTCATATTTACCTAAATGTGCTCTTAAGTTTGTAGAAGCTAGGAGCTACGCTATGCACTGTATCTAGTCAGTAGCTACTGACTAAGGGTGAGAGCCATCAGGAAGAAAAGAATTGGGATAGGTGGTGGACACCCACTGTGCCAGGACATCCACATTGTTGTGGTTCATTCTGAATGCCTTAAGAATTACCATCACTGCACACAGAGGGGAAGCAAGCTGGAAGACTTGTAAACAGCAGGTTGTCAGGCAGGTTGTGTTATTCCAAGGCTAGTGCTCTGCCCCTTTTGAGCTAACAACCCTTTTACCTCTCCTAGGCTTGGGGAATAAATAGCTTAAGCCCTCGGCTGTTCTCACCTTTCTCTTGCGGCCTCTCTTCTTCAGGATGTGGATCTCGGCATTTGGGGATGCTGCCTGCTCCTGAACTGAAAGCAGGAATTGTGAACTCGAATTAGAGCAGAATTCACTGTCCCCCCAGCCCTGTCCCTGTTAGCCAGTTGTTTCTCCCATTTCTGATCTCCCAGTTCCTCTCCACCCTGAGTTAGCCTTTTGTTGTGTTTCCACATAACGTTTCTTACACTGTTATCAGCAACCTAGCCCAGAGAGCCTGTCTGGATCCTGGCCGAGAAATAAAAGATGGAAAAGAGAAAAATGAGTTTTATGCAGTTTGCTTAAACTGAGGAGAAGCAGCTTTCTTTCATCTTCCTTCAAAGATGGCTTTGAGTAAAACATATTTTTTCCTGCCAGTTTGACTCCTGTGTATTTGTGGAGCATGATAAGCAGGAAAGCCTAGCCTCTTGCCCTGGGGCGGTAACAGTTCAGTCTGGTAATAATAATACCAACAACTGAGAGTAGAGTTGATCTTGCATTAATAGTTATTGAAGCAAACACCTAAGGGCAGAGCACCCAGTATTGCTTCAGATTCTTCTCAGCCCACCCTGGGGCCAGCATATGTTGGCAGGATGTTGAGTGACATAAGGACGGCTATTCCTAATACTTCCTCCCTTATAGGATCTTGGTTATCTGGGCCCTTTAGGCCTGCAAAGACAAACTTACTTAGTTGTAGGGGCATCACCACAGCCTTTTTCAGGGGCTTTGCTGTAACTGTACGACGGGGAAGGGGTCGGAGCATTGTGAGAGAGCAGTTCTCCTTTTCCTTTGGGTTTGAGGCCTCCTGGGCCAGCACCTTGGCCTCCAGTTCTTTCTGCTTCATTTTAAGCCTCTGTTTGAAAAGATCAGGAAGAGATGACCTAGACTCATCCTCAACCTCAGGGTAGTGGATCAGTAAGACAGAGTTCTTAGGACCAAGAGGACAGGGCTAAGAACAATGGAAGAAGCTTCAGGGAGATAGGCAAAGCCTAAAATAACTAAGAGCTTTTTTTTTTTTTTTTTTTAAACTGGGGATTGAACCTAGGGGCATTCTACCTCTGAGCTACACCTCCAGCCCTTTTTACTTTTCATTTTGAAACAGAGTCTTGCTAAGTTGTTGAGACTGGTCTTAAACCCGAGATTCTCCCGTCTCAGCCTCCCAAGTACAGGGATTATCGGCATGTGCCACAACGCCTGGCTAACTAAAGGCTTTCTAATGATCAGGGGGCTGTCCAGAGATGGAGCAAGCCTCTTTGGAAATATTGAAAGGATAGGGTAGGGTCTTCAACTTAATGTGAGCAGGGTTTTAGGAAACATAAGGTGTAAAATTTGTTTATTTGGAATTTTTTCCTCTTCTTCCCATCTTTTCTCAATTATTTTTCAAAGTTTAGCCATGTTAAGGCCATCCAAGCAGAAATCAGAGAACTTCAGTATTGGGTGAAAACTGGATTTATTCCAGCCTGAGTGTCCTTCCCTGCCTGAAGATCCTAGGATTGCTTCTCAAGGCCAGTAGGAATCCTAGCTCACTTCCTCTAACACTTACCTCAATCTCCAAGTCCTTCTCCTCCACTGTCTTAATAAGCACCATCCGCTCTCGCCTCGGGGTACTAAGCAGAGGGGTCCCCTGGCTCCCCTGAGAATCCAGCAGCCGGTCCAAGCTCAGGAGGCGCTCCAGCATGGCCGGATCCATGCTGCTTAGCTTCTGCAGGGAGCTGACCAGACAAAGAGGTTATTTCCCACCTTCCTCCTCTCTTTCTCTCATCACTTTACCCAGCAGCAAGATTCCCCTAATGATTCCTAAGCTTGATGTGTCCTGTGATTCCAGAACCTGATGTTTGTTGGCTGGGAAAAGCTGAACAAGTCCTCTGGCCTCTCTGGTTATAGTGTCTTCATCAAGCTAAGTAACCTCTCAGGATGCCAGGAGACAAGAAAAGAATACATGTTTAAGCTGGGTGTGGTGGCGCACACTTGTAATTCCAGCATTTGGGAGGCTGAGACTGGAGGATCCGGGTTTTCGGCCAGCCCCAGCTGCTTAGTGAGGCACTCTGCAACTTAGTGAGACCCTGTTTCAAAATAAAGAATAAAAAATAGGGCTGGGGGTGTAGCTTGAAGGTAGAACGCCCCTGAGTTCAATCCCCAGTACTGCAAAAAAAAAAAAAAAAAAAAAAAAAAACACGTTTAATGAACACCTGAATGCCAGGTATTAGGGATCTGTGACACTGCCCTGCCTTAAAGGCATTCACTAATACAGAAAGTAATAGGCTGACAGGAAGGGCTAAGGGACTGCCCATTTGGAAGAGCAGTTGGGGAAAGCTTCCCAGAGGAGGTCATCTTTAGCAGGGCTATAAAATCACTAAAGTAACCTCAAAACAGCCAGGTGTGGTGGTACATGTCTGTAATCCCAGTACTTGGGAGGCTGAGACAGGAAGATTGCAAGTTTGAGGACAATTTTATCAGTGTAGCAAGACTCTCAGCAACCTAATGAGGCCGTTTCAAAACAAAAAGCAGGCTGGGAGTTTAGCTCAGAAGTAGTATGCCTCTGGGTTCAATCCCCAGTTAAACACACACACACACACACACACACACACACACACACACACACACGACCTCAGATGCTGAGCCTTTATCTTCTGGGATAAAGAAACAGCCAGTTGCCTGGCATGCGTGGTGCATGCTTGTAATCCCAGTACTTGGGAGGCTGAGACAAGAGGATTGCAGGTTTGTGGCCAGCCTCAGCTACAGAGTAAGGACCTTCGCTACTTAGTGAGATCCTGTTTCAAAATAAAGAATAAAAAATAGGGCTGGAGGTGTATGTAGCTCGGAGGTAGAATGCCCCTGGGTTCAATCTCCAGTACCGCAAAAAAAAAAAAAAAGAAGAAAAAAAAGAGTCCTGACTACCTGAGCACAGCAATGTCTTATCATTCGTTTCTTCTGCCTGGAATCTTCCCCTTCACCTCTCTGATCTCAGTTCTCTTTCAGTCAGTCTGATGCCATCTTTCCCCTGCCCAGTTTAACTATACTGTGAAGTAGCTCCTCAAGGAGAAGGAATATGTCCTGTTCTTTATGTGCAAGTACCTAAGGAGAACAGGATCAGAAATGTGGGGGAAAACACTAGAAGTCATTTCATAGAACAAGTAGTTGCTGCTTCTTATTCTCTGTACTACCTACCTGGCATCATATACTAATGATCCTGTTTCACTTTCCTCTCCTGAAAAGTGAATCCCCAAGATTAAGGTCCAAGTCTGATGTGCCCCATCTCTGAGCATCCCCTTACCCAGAATGCCTATTTGGCAGAGAACTTGCCTATTCACACATAATACAGATGTGTAACTTTCTCTAAATTTGTGTACATAGGAAAGGAGACTGCTGACAGATGGCTTGGGAAAGACAAGATTGAGAGATGGGGTTATGAGTGAGCAAGCACCTTTTCTTATGGCATCTTCCTCAACAATAATAGCCCCTGGAGGTACAGTGCACAGTGATCTTTTTTTTTTTTTTTTTTTTTGTGGCACTGGGGATTGAACTCAGGGGCATTCTACCTCTGAGCTATACTCCCCAGCCCTATTTTTTATTCTTTATTTTGAAACCGAGTCTCACTAAGTTGCAGAGTGCCTCACTAGGTAGCTGAGGCTGGCCTCGAACCCGGATCCTCCGGTCTCAGCCTCCCGAATGCTGGGATTACAAGCGTGCGCCACCACGCCCGGCTCACAGTGATCTTTAGCATTGCTTTTGTGTGTATGTGTGTGTGTTGGGGGGTACTAGGGATTGAACCCAGAGGCATTTTAACTTTGAGCTACCCCCCCCCATTTTACTTTTTGTCTTGAAACAGAGTCTCACTACATTGCTGAGGGCCTTGCTTAGTTGCTGAGGCTGTCCTCAACCCTGCAATCCTCCTGTCTCAGACTCCCAAGTACTGAGATTACAAGCATGTGCCACTACACCCGGCTCCTAGTTGTTTTTAAGTCACTACTGTTCAGTAGTCTTGGCACTTATAATTTAGAGAGGCTTTATTTGGGCTAGTCCTAGAAACGGCTCAGTTAAAATTGCAACTGGTTCCTTGTAGTCAAGAGGCTAGACAGAATCCAAGACCACTGAACAGAGGTGACCTGAGAATTAGTATATACTGGGCATGAAGTAGGACGATCAGTACTGGGGAGGTAGGGAGGTTTTGTTGGGATTGAGGGTAGAAGCAGAGTAATATTTAAAAAAACTGGCTCCTTGGAGAGTTCTTAAGAGACTGGCCCCTAACACACAGACTGAGAAGTCCCAGTGAAGCATCTCTTATCTTTTCCTTGACTCCTTTGCTTTGCATGATTCATCTTCTGGACCTGAAAGATCTGATCCAGATTATTCTTTTTTTGTGTGCTACTGGGGACTGAACCCAGAGGCACTCTACCTTTGAGCTACACTCCCAGCTTGATTTTATTTCTTATTTGGAAACAGAGTCTTGCTAGGTGGATGAGTCTCACTACTTGCTGAGGCTGTCTTCAAACCTATGACCCTCCTGTCTCAGCCTCCCAAGTACTGGGATTACAGGCGTGAGCCATCACCTGGCTCTGATCCAGATTATTCTTGAACCAGAAACAAAAGTGCTCATCTTTGAAACAGCTACCCCAGAATGTGAGATTTTGCTGCTGGCAGAAGGGAATATAAAATGGAGAGGGGGCCAGGGCCCAAGAAAGAGGCCTCCCTAGTCCCCAAGGCAGCATCAAGGATAGACTGATCTTAGCACTTCAATGAATTCAACAGCATAGGGTTTTGAGTGAATTCATTGGGAGAGGGATAAGTTCACAGCTGTTTATGCTCGATGGATCTGACAGGCTAAATCCACTGCTGCTCTACAGCTAACCCAGACCCTGCAGAGAAGGGAGTATGCCCAAGGCACCACGCTCACCTGAGTTTCTGGGAGGCAGGGGCTGGAGCTGCTGCAGGCTCAGGGCTCCCAATCTCTTCTTCATCAGGGCCTTTGGCTCTCTTCACCTCTGATGGGCCTAGCAGTTCTTTCTGAGACAGCTTAACAGGTGCCAAAACTAGAAGATTGGAAACAGAGTATGTAAGAGAGGAAGGTATGTAAGGGAGGATGGAAGAGTGGCTTTAGCAAACCCATTTGTCCAGACGGGTCCTTTCCACTCCTGCCTCCCTTAGTCCTCACCATGAAGCTGCAGGCTCTCATTGGTGAAAGGCCGGTTGATGACCTCTTTGGATCTGGCAGCGAAGTTGAGGGCAGAGACTGTATCTAGGTAGAAGCGTCTCTCAGGGGCAATGTTGGCAATGAGAATGCTATGGGCCGAGCCTCCCAGAGAGTCCTGACAGATAAAGATTAAATGGGTAAGAATCCTAGCCTTCCCTTTCCTTGACTGCTATCCCTCCTCCCTCACCCCCCACCCCTGCCCAGCAGGCCTAAGAATTTCCTTTTCCAAGCCCTGCTATCCTTGGCACAGGTGGGCCTAACCTGCAATAGGCGAGTAAGTTTGCTGTCCCGGTAGGGCACACGAGGGAGGCCCTGGTTCAGCGCATCCACCACCTTGCCCAGTACAAAGAGGGAGGAGTTGATGGCTCCACTCTCTTTGAGCCGAAGGCCCTGGTTGCCTGTGCGCCGATTGTCCTCTGAGCCAGCCAAGTCAATCAGGTAGAGTTTTCCCTCCCGCTGCCGAAATGGCGCCAAACGCTCCCGCTGATCCACCTGGGGGAAGACCAAGGGCTTAGCTGAGGCTCCAGGGTTTTCCCAGGTTTTCTTCACCTTTGTGACCGGGCCTAACCTTGACCAGGAGCACTGCATGACTGCGGGAGGAGCGCTGGTTAAGCCGGGTTGCTCCTACAGTTCGATTTCCACTGGCTGGCAGGAAGTGCCGCTCAAAATCTGCAAAGCTAGCGATGGGTTTCTGTGTGAGGCCTGGAATCAGGATGTTTCCCCTACAGTCTTCTCGGATCACCAGGTCTCCTGATGCAGGGTCCAAGAGATCTAAAACCTGTTTGAAGAGTGACAGATAGAGCCAATTCTCCATGTATAGGCTGCTTACTTCTTGTGAATCAGTCTCCTTTTCTCTGCTGAATCTCAGTTGTGCATTGGCTACCCCAACTTGTCTTTCCAGGTCTTGCCTCACCTCCTGGCTAGAGCAAGCTTCATGTTCTAGAACCCTGGTCTTAGTTTGGCCCTTTGTTTCTTCCCACTACAACCAGAAAAGAGCCTCCTCACCTTTTCCTGGTAGATCTCTAAGTAGGACATAGAGACAGAGAGGGCCCATGGCCGGCCCTCAGCACCCTCCTCCCTTGTGAGCTGTAGAAGGTCCATGAGAGCCCGGGGGATCACTCCAGGTTGCTCCGGGCTGCCCAGCATTGTATGTGTCTTCCCTGAGGAAAGAGTGGAGAAAGCTGTAAGGTTTTCCTCTCTATTCCCCTTCCCCTTTGTGACCCATAGTGGTTCCTTTCTGGCTCCCTGACCTGCCCCAGTAGGACCATAGGCAAGTACACTGGCATTCTGTCCTTCCAGCAAGTGCCGTAAGATGGGCTGCACTGAGCCTGCATAGATGTCCTGCTGAGAGCTTCGCTCCCCATAGAAGGCATCAAACCTGTAGGCAGGAAGAAAGGAGGGCATTAGCAGGGGATTCTGTTAACACCCAGAGGATACTGGCTTTAGATTTAAAAGAAAGTTTCTATTCCTTTTCTTGCTCAAGAGCCTTAAAAGTATCCACTGAACACCTACTCAGTCCTAGTCTCCGCATTGGTGTTAGGAAAACTGAAATGAATCTGATTTTGCTGCTCTTGGGGGTTTTGCAATCTAGTAGGATAAACAGATATCCATATTTTGGTGTGATTCAGGAAATAAAGATGAGAACATGCTAGCAGTAATTGATTCTGCTGGAGTAAGGAAGATTTTGCTAGAAAGAATGAAAGAGAAGCCTCAGCTACCTAGTGAGGCACTCCGCAACTTAGTGAGACCCTGTTTCAAAATAAAGAATAAAAAACAGGGCTGGGAGTATAGCTTGAAGATAGAATGCCCCTGAGTTCAATCCCCAGTACCGCAAAAAAAAAAAAAAAAAGAATGAAAGAGAACTTCCAAGTGTAAAATAATATTACATAGACAAGACATAGTATGAAAGGGCAGGCTTCCCAATATTTTTCACATGGCAACACATACGGAGTATTTAAACACCATTATGGGGTAGATACAAGGATGCTGCTTATAACTTAACTAGACTCAACACACCTGTAGCTCACTCACTGCACTCTGGCAGAGGTTGTGGCTTAGGCTACAGCAGAGAATTTAGTACACAACAGGATAAGGCTGGAAAGAAACTAAAGCCAAATTACTAAAGCTGCCAAATAGGAGCCAGCAAACTTTCTGTAAAGCGCCAGACAGTGAACATTTTAGATTTCATAGGATATGTAGTTCCTTTCACAATCATTTAACTCTGCAACTACAGTTCAAAGCAGCCATGGACAATATGTAAATAAACGATAAAAATTTAAAAGACTTCTTGTCAGCTGGGCATGGTGGCGCACACTTGTAATCCTAGACTTGGGAGGTTGAGACAGGAGAATTGTGGGTTCGCAGCCAGCCTCAGCTACTTACTGAGGCCCTCTGCAACTTAGTGAGACCCTGTTTCAAAATAAAGAATAAAAATCAGGGCTAGGGGTGTAGCTCAGAGCTAGAATGCCCCTGGGTTCAATCCTCAGTACCTCAAAAAAAAAAGTAAGAAAGACTACTTGTTGGATTTGACCTCCAGGCCGTGGTTTACCACCCTTTGGCCTAGAAGTAATAGGCCAAGGAATCTGAACTTTAAGTCCATGGTGGCATTTTTTTTTTTTTTTTTTTTTTTGCGGTACTGGGGATTGAACTCAGGGGCGTTCTACCTCCGAGCTATACTCCCAAGCCCTATTTTTTATTCTTTATTTTGAAACAGGGTCTCACTAAGTTGCAGAGTGCCTCACTAGGTAGCTGAGACTGGCCGGGAACCCAGATCCTCCGGTCTCAGCCTCCCAAATGCAGGGATTACAAGCGTGCGCCACCACGCCCGGCTTCCATGGTGGCATTTTTAAGTAGTTACCCTTTTGAGTTCTATTCCCCAAATCTGGGCCATCTCCTCTGACACAATCTAGCTGCAGCTAGGGTTGGCTGACTGGTCTGTGTTCTCCCACTCTTCCCATGTGTCCCCAAATGATGCTTGGAGTTCCCTGATCCCCTTTACTTCTCCTTCCTCCCTTTATGCCAGTTTCCCCCACAAGACTGTGAATAGTAATATGTGTCTGATTCCGCCTTTAACTTCCCTCAAAGAGGACCTGTCACTATGGGAACTCATGAACATTTCCTGAATGAGCAAATGAAGGTTCAGAGAACAAAGCTGTGCTAAGGAGGAAGAAGGATTTGAGGAGACAGGTCTAAGAAAATATCTGGACAAGTGATAAAGTGAGCAGGCCTAAGAGAAGGAAGGAGGAGAAGACTGAACCTTACTGGTATTTGAGAGTCTCCTGGTAGTTCCTCCAGTTGGCAACCTCAAGAGAGCAGCTATCTATGCCTCGTACACAGGGGGTTTCACTTGTTCCAGCTGCTCCATCCACAAATGGCCGCAGTCGCACAGCTACCCTTACTCGAGCAGGAGGTGGGCGCCGGCTAGCCCCCACCTTGCTTAGCCGACAGCGACCAGCTCCTGAAGGAGAGAAAGTAAGTTTTAGGCATAAAGCATGGTGGTAGCACAGGAAAGCAGGAATCAACTTTGCTGGAAAGCCCAGGGGCCACAGCTTACTTAGGGAAAAACTCTTTCCATCCTAAGTCATGCTGTGGGTGTCACCCAAAGCTTGGCCCCAGTTCCTTCTCTGCTCTACCAGTAAGGTTTAATGGGGAATAGAGGCTTCTCAAACTGTAATATGTCCACAATAACCTGAAAGATCTTGTTAAAATTCTGATTCAGAGCCGGGCGTGGTGGCGCACGCTTGTAATCCCAGCATTCAGGAGGCTGAGATGGGAGGATCCGGGTTCACGGCCAGCCTCAGCTACCTAGTGAGGCACTCCACAACTTAGTGAGACTCGGTTTCAAAATAAAGAATAAAAAATAGGGCTGGGGGTATAGCTCAGAGGTAGAATGCCCCTGAGTTCAATCCCCAGTACCGCAAAAAAAAAAAAAAAAAAAAAAAAAAAAATTCTGATTCAAAGCCGGGCGTGGTGGCGTATGACTGTAATCCCAGTAAGTGGGAGGCTGAGAAAGGAGGATGGCAGGTTTGAGAACAGCCTCAGCAATCTAGTGAGACTGTTTTTAATAAAAAAAATATAAAGGGGTATGAGTGTACTTCAGAGGTAGAATGCCCCTGGGTGTGATCCCCAGTACAAAAAGAAAATTTCTGATTTAGCTTCAGTTCCTGGGGTGATGCCGCTAAGATTTTGCACCCCCCACCCCCTTGGTACTGGGGATTGAACCCAGGGGCTCTTTACCTCTAAGCTACACCCTCAGCCCTATTTTATTTTTTCAGAACTGGGGATTGAACCCAGGGGCATTCTACCTCTGAGCTATATCCCCAGCCCTATGTTTTATTCTTTATTTTGAAACAAGGTCTCACTAAGTTGTGGCGGGCCTAAGTAGCTGAGGTTGGCCAGGAACCTGCAATCCTCTTCTGTCTTAGCCTCCCAAGTACTGGGATTACAAGTGTGTGTCACCATGCCCGGCTATTTATTTATTTATTTATTTATTTGCGGGACTGGGGATTGAACTCAGGGGCATTCTACCTCTGAGCTATACCCCCAGCCCTATTTTTTATTATTTATTTTGAAACAGGGTCTCACTAGGTTGGGGAGTGCCTCACTAGGTAGCTGAGGCTGGCCGTGAACCCGGATCCTTCCGTCTCAGCCTCCTAAATGCTGGGATTACAAGCGTGCGCCACCACGCCTGGCTATTTTTTATTTTGAAACAGGGTCTCACTAAGTTGTAGGGGGCTTAAATTGCTGAGGCTGGCCTCTAACTTGTGATCCTCCTGTCTCAACCTCCCAAGTACTGGGATTAAACACATTGCCACCATGCCTGGCTAAGATTTTTGCATTTCTAACAAGCTCCCAGGTGTTGCTACTGGAGGTCATTTTGAATTGCCAAGGTGTAGTGGACCAGCATTTCATAAGGGATGTTCTTTTTTTTTTTTTTTTTTTTTGCGGTACTGGGGATTGAACTCAGGGGCATTCTACCTCCGAGCTATACCCTCAGCCCTATATTTTTTATTGTGGAGTGCCTCATTAGATAGCTGAGGCTGGCTGCGAACCCAGATCCTCTGGCCTCAGCCTCCCAAATGCTGGGATTACAAGCGTGCGCTACCACGCCTGGCTCATAAGGGATGTTCTAAGGATTGAAAGACATGGTATCAGCCCAGCATGGTAATTCCAGTACTTGGGAGGTTGAGACAGGAGGATCACTGGTTCAAAACCAGCCTCAGCAACTTAGACTCTCAGCAGCAATTTAGTGAGACTCTGTGTTCAATCCCCAGCACCACAGGGGTTGGGAATGGGGTTTGGGGTGATGCTGTAGTCCCAGTACTTTGGCAGCTGAGACAGGATGATCACAGGTTCAAGGTCAGCCTCAGCAATTTAGCGCAAGACCCTGTTTCAAAATAAAAAGGGCTGAGAGTGTAGCTTGGACATAGAAAGCCACTGGGTTCAATCCCCAATACTAAAAAAAAAAAAAAAATCTGCAGGCTGGGCATAATGGCAAACACCTATAATCCTAATACCTGAGGCGGGGGCAAGACAGAAGGATTGCAAGTTTGAGGACAGTTTGGGCAACTTAGTGAAGCCCTATCTCAGAATAAAAAATAAAATAGTGGCTGAGAGTATAGTTTAGTGGTGCTCCTGGGTTCAATTCCCAGTACCACAAAACACAAACAAAATAGTATCCTCATAAAATTGATTCAAAGTAGTAATGTACATGCAATGTTTAGCATAGTGCTGGCAGCAAGTGCTCAGTAAATGTTAGCTGTCATGATTATTATGTCCTTTCTCTAGCTACTCACACCTCAACCCTTACAACTTGCTTCTGCCCTCACTATTCAGCAAAGTCACCGATGACCTCTCTTCTGCTAGATCAGTTGGCACACGAAGCCCTAATCCCATCTGATTTCCCAGCAGTGTTCAACACTCTTGGAAGACACACTAATCCCTTAGTAACCGTGCCATCCATTCTCCTGATTCTTACTAACTCTTGCTTCCTTCCTTCTCAGTTTCTACCAGTCTTCTATTTTTTATTTTTTGGTACTGGGGATTGAATCCAGGGGCATTATTTTACCTCCGAGCTACACTCCCAGCCCTATTTTTTTGTTTTTTTTTTTTTGTGGTGCTGGGGATTGAACTCAGAGGCATTCTACCTCCGAGCTATACCCCCAGCCCTATTTTTTATTCTTTATTTTGAAACCGAGTCTCACTAAGTTGCAGAGTGCCTCACTAGGTAGCTGAGGCTGGCCGCGAACCCGGATCCTCTGGTCTCAGCCTCCCAAATGCTGGGATTACAAGCGTGCGCCACCATGCCCGGCTTTTGTTGTTGTTTTGTTCTTTTATTTTGAAACAGGGCCTCACTAGGTAGCTGAAGCTGGCTGTGAACCTGTGATCCTCCTATCTCAGCCTCCCAAATACTGCGATAACAAGCATGTGCCACCACGCTGCTCCGCTTTGTTATTTATTTTGAAACAGGGTCTTACTAAGTTACTGAGGGTCTCAGTAAATTGTTGAGGCTGGCTTTCAACCTGTGATCCTCTTATCTCGGCCTCCCGAGTACTGGGGTTACAGGTGTGTACTACCATGTCTGGTTTACCAGTCTTAAATGTTCTTCTCATACTCCTTCTAACCTCTCTCTAAGTTTCTCAGTTTCCTCACTATTGACAATTGGGGTTGGGTAATTCCTTGGTTGAGGCTGTCCTATGCATTTATAGGCTATTTAGCACATACCCAGTGGGCCACCAGAGCATTTCTCATCTCTACCCCAAAGTTGTAACAAGCAAAAGTGTCTCCAGACATTTTTCAAATGTTTCATGGGGAGTCAGGTGTGGTGTCACACACTTGTAATCCCAGTACTTGGGAGGCTGAGATGGGAGGATCCAGGTTCGCAGCCAGCCTCAGCTATTTAGTGAGGCTCTCCGCAACTTAATGAGACTCTGTTTCAAAATAAAGTATAAAAAATAGGACTGGGGCCCACTGTGGAGACACAGGCTTGTAATCCCAGCATTTGGGAGGCTGAGACCAGAGGATCCGGGTTTGTGGCCAGACTCAGCTACCTAGTGAGGCACTCTGCAACTTAGTGAGACCCTGTTTCAAAATAAAGAATAAAAAATAGGGCTGGGAGTCGGGCATGGTGGCGCACACTTGTAATTCCAGCATTTGGGAGGCTGAGACCAGAGGATCCGGGTTCACGGCCAGCCTCAGCTACCTAGTGAGGCCCTCTGCAACTTAGTGAGACCCTGTTTCAAAATAAAGAATAATAAAAAAAAAAAGCTCGAAGGTAGAACACCCCTGAGTTCAATCCCCAGTACCGAAAAAAAAAAAAGGACTAGGGGTATAGCTCAGAGATAGAATGCCCCTGGGTTCAATCTCCAGTACCACAAAAAATAAATTAATTAATTAAAAAAAATTTCAGCCGGGCATGGTGGCGCAAGCTTGTAATCCCAGCATTTGGGAGGCTGAGACCGGAGGATCCGGGTTTGCAGCCAGCCTCAGCTACCTAGTGAGACCCTCCGCAACTTAGTGAGACCCGGTTACAAAATAAAGAATAAAAAATAGGGCTGGGGGTATAGCTCGAAGGTAGAATGCCCCTGAGTTCAATCCCCAGTACCGCAAAAAAAAAAAAAAAAAAAAAAAATTTCAGCCAGGCTTGGTGGCGCATGCTTGTAATCCCAGTACTTGGGAGGCTGAGACAGGAGGATCGCAGGCTCACACCAAGCCTCAGCTACTCAGTGAGACCTTATTTCAAAATAAAGAATAAAAAATAGGGCTGGGGGTGTAGCTCAGAGGTAGAATACCCCTGGGTTCAATCCCCAATACTGCAAACAAAACAAAACAAAAACAAGAAAATGTTTTATAGGGGAACAAAAGTGCCCCATAGTTGAGACCATTCAGAATCATTTCATGGGCATGGTCATCTGCTCTCTTGGCTTGAATTTTCATCTCCTGTTCAGCAGTTCCATACCAAAGCTCTCTCCTGAACTGCAGACCCACATTCCAAAGTGCTATCCTGGTATCTCCTCTTAGATAGGTACCTCAAGTTGCACCTGTCTTAAACTGAACTCTTCTCCATTTCTCTGCAACTTTCTCCTCCTCTGCTCTCTAATATACATGTACACCCAGCCCTATTTTATTTTTGTTTGAAATAGGGTCATTAAGTTGTGAAGGGTCTTGCAAAGTTGCTGAGGCTGACTGTGAACCTGTGAACCTTCAATTTCAGCCTCCCAAGTACTGGGATTACAGGCTTGTACCACCATTTCCAGCAATTCTCTTTTTAATTTGTGTGTGCACGTGTGCGCATGTGTGTGTGGTATGTTTGTATGGTAGTGGGGATTAAACTCAGGGGCATTTTACCTATGAGCTACACCTACAGCCCTATTTTTTTTTTTTAATTTGAAACAAGGTCTCACTAAATTGTGGATGGCCTAAGTAGCTGAGGCTGGCAGAAAACCTTCGATCCTCCTAAATCAGCCTCTCAAGTAGGTGTGCACCACCATGCCCAGCCTGAGCTTCCTTTTTCTTTTTTTTTTTTTTTTTTTTTTTTTTTGCTGTACTGGGGATAGAAGCCAGGGGCATTCTATCTCTGAGCTACACTCTGAGTCCTATTTTTTTTTTTCTTTTCTTTTTGCAGTACTGGGGATGGAACCCAGGGGCATTCTACCTTTGAGCTACAGCCCCAGCCCTATTTTTTATTCTTTATTTTGAAACAGGGTCTCACTAAGTTGCAGAGGGCCTCACTAAGCAGCTGAGGCTGGCCGCGAACCTGGATCCTCCAGTCTCAACCTCACAAATGCTGGGATTACAAGAGTGCACCACCATGTCCGGCTCTCTGAGTCCTATTTTTTATTCTTTATTTTGAAACAGGGTCTCACTTAAGTTGTGGAGGGCCTAAGAACCTGCGATCCTTCTGGCTCAGCCTTCCAAATCCTGGGATTGAAGGTGTGCACCACCATGCCCAGCAGCAGTGAGCCTTTTTTTTTTTTTTTTTTTGCAGTAGTGGAGATTGAACCCAGGGGCACTCTACCTCTGAGCTACACTCCCAGCAGGTCTCGAACCTGCAATCCTCCGGTCTCAGCCTCCTAAATGCTGGGATTACAAGCATGCGCCACCGTGCCGGGCCCCAGTCCTATTTTTTATTCTTTATTTTGAAATAGGGTCTCACTAAGTTGCAGAGGGCCTCACTAAGTAGCTGAGGCTGGTTGTGAACCTGTGATCCTCTGGTTTCAGCCTCCTAAGTACTGGGATTACAAGCGTGCGCCACCATGCCCCCCTCTCAAATCTTTGTTGTTGTTGTTACTGGGGTTCAACCTAGGGACATTCTATCTCCAAACTACACCCTCCCAGTCCTATTTTATTTTGAAGCAGGGTCCTGCCAAGTTGCTGAGGTTGGCCTTGAACCTTTGATCTTCCTCTCTCAAGATCCAGGATTACAGGCATGCACCACCATGCTGGGTCATTCATCAAATCTTAAATTTGTTAATCAAGTGCTCCCTGAGGGCCTTCTCTGTCCGGACATTGGGAATAGAAAGGCAAAATCTGTTCTTACAGAGTTCACAGTCAGGTGAAGTAGACAACAAACACACAATTACAGTGTAGTGTGATGAGTGCTTGGTGCTTGGGTGGAGAAGCTAAAGAGGGCAGTAGGTACACCTGATAAAGTCTGAGTAGGGTAGTAATGGTCACAGGAGAAAGTTTTTACAAGAAGAATGAAGATTTAATTGCTTACCTCAATTACTTGGGAGCTGGAGGGGGGCAGCAGTAAAGAAAATATTCCAGGGGGAAAAATAGCATGTACCATGGCCCAAAAGTATGAAGGAACTTCATGTTTTGTAGGAAGTGAAGGAAATAGAGTGTGGCTGAGAACTTAACAAAGCAAGAAAGGTAGTGGAGTCCGGTGTGGTGGTACAAGCCCGTAATTCCAATACTTGGGAGACTGAGATAGGGAAACTGCAGGTTCAAGACAAGCCTCAGCAACTTAGCGAGGCATTCAGCAAACCAGCAAGACCTTATTTCAAAACAAAAAATTTTAAAAAGGGACTGAAAGGATGTAGCTTGGAGGTAGAATACTCCCTGGGTTCCATTCTCAGTACAATCAATCAATCAATAAAGGAAGGAAGTGGAAGAGAGAATGACTGGAGAGGAGTGAGACTAGCAGCAATAGGACCAGTCAGGAGGCTGTTGAGATGTTAAAGCCTTGCACAAAGGTAGTGCAGTGGGATGGAGAATTATGAGCTCAGGAAAGAGATAATTAGCTGGTCATGGTGGCGCACCTTGTAATCTCAGTACTTGGGAGGCTGAGATAGGAGGATCACAGGTTCAAAGCTAGCCTCAGCAACTTGGTAAGACCCTGTTTAAAAAATAAAATTAAAAGCCGGGCGTGGTGGCGCACGCTTGTAATCCCAGCATTCGGGAGGCTGAGACCGGAGGATCCGGGTTCGCGGCCAGCCTCAGCTACCTAGTGAGGCACTCCGCAACTTAGTGAGACTCGGTTTCAAAATAAAGAATAAAAAATAGGGCTGGGGGTGTAGCTCGGAGGTAGAATGCCCCTGAGTTCAA
>PVLC010033078.1:0-18623 GCA_004027655.1 Graphiurus murinus | reverse complement strand
GGGGGCTTCTGGATTCACATACTCATGGGAGGAGGAGACAGGTATGGAGCCCACCAAACTGAAAGGAGGGAGGCACATGCTGATTATCAGCTTTATAGAACCCGAAGGCGGAATGCACGGAGCTTATAACTTACCAAGTTGTTCTACCTTATTCCAACCTCTAAGGATTTCTTGATCCTAGCGAAGGAATAGGAAAAGAAAAAGAAATGTCTAAAAACATCTTTGGGGCACTTCCTCTACTTCTGAGAAAGCTTGTGTGTACTGTATACAATTTTCGTTTCATTCTTTTTTATTTTTTAACTTTTATTAGTGCAATGCAATTACACATCACAGAGAGGTTCAAAGTGATACAGATGTACAAGCATACAACCTGTGGTGTAGTTCTTTTGCATGTCAGTGATCCGTTTTCTTTCTCAATCCTCCTTTTTCCCTTCCCCCTTTCCCCCCCATTCTCTTCCACTATTCTACTAGTTTCCATTTTTTAAAATCTGAAGTCCATTTTATTTTTCCTATTATCTCTCTGGCTTCCACATATGGGAGAAAACATACAACCCTTGACTTTCTGAGACTGGCTGATTTCACTTAGCATAATGTCTTCAAGTTCCATCTAGTTTCTTGAAAATTGCATTATTTTTTTTCTTCTTTGTCTAAGTAAAACTGCATTGTGTGAGCCGGGCGTGGTGGCGCACGCTTGTAATCCCAGCATTCGGGAGGCTGAGACCAGAGGATCCGGGTTCGCGGCCAGCCTCAGCTACTTAGTGAGGCACTCCACAACTTAGTGAGACCTGGTTTCAAAATAAAGAATAAAAAAATAGGGCTGGGGGTATAGTTTGGAGGTAGAATGCCCCTGAGTTCAATCCCCAGTACCGCAAAAAAACCAAAAAAACCAAAAAAAAAACAACCAAAAAAAAAAAAAAAAAAAAAACTACATTGTGTGCATATGCCACATTTTCTTTCTTTCTTTTGTGGGACTGAACCTCTGAGCTATACCCCCAGACCTTTTTTATTTCAAAACAGGGTCTCACTAAGTTGCTGAGGGTCTCACTAAGTTTCTAAGGCTGGCCTTGCTATTTAGCTTCTAACATGGGCAAAATACCTATGGAATATTTCAGTTTTAGTAACAAGTTAACCAGGGCAAATCAAAGAAAACTATCAGTACTCTTCAATTAAAAACAATCAAAAGCAGACAGTTGTATTGGAAGGGAAACAAACTTAAAAAGGAAAGGCAATTTGTACTTAACAAAGATGTATGCTATATTGCACGAATTACTACAATAAAAATTAAAAAACAAAACAAAACAAAACCAAAAAAAACAACAAAAAAAAAGGAAAGGCCATCTTCATCACTACAGAGACCAGATGAAAAAGAGGAAAGTGGGCCAATGCTCCCTTTACCCCACCCCCCAAGTTAGTTTGATTCCATTTCTGTTACCTGCAAAGTCTGAGTATTTCTCCGGCCCTTTTTTTTCTTTTGAGACAAGGTCTTGCTAAGTTACCCAGGCTGGACTTCAACTTTCCAACCCATTGCTTCAGCCTCCCAAGTCACTAGGGTGACGGGCCTGCGTCATGGTGCCCAGCTTGAAAATTCACTTTTAAATTTAATGCCTTAAAAAAAACTGTCTCTCCTTTTTAAAAACCTTATTTCATGAGGTTAGGGGTGTGGCTCAGTGGGAGAACCTGTGCTCAGTATGCTCAAGGCGCTGGGTTCCATACCCTGCACCCCTCCCCTATGTATTTCCCTTTTCGTCCTGATTGCTAGGAAGCTATGACCCTATTTGATGTGCAATCACTTGCTTCTTTTCTTCTCTTTGATCTTAGTTTCCTACTTCTACTTCCTGCTTTACCGTACATGTTCTCATTAAATTACCCTAAAACCACTTAAAATAGAAAAATATTTCAAGCATAGAAAGAAAATGCAGAAAGTAGGGTAAAAGCCATTTATAATTATTACTCAAAAGAATTGATCACTAATATATGATTGTACCCTTTTCACCCTGCTAAATGTCTTTTGGCTAAATCTGGATACATCTCAAAATATTAAAAAATGCTTATTTTCCTTAAAAATATTCTAAATGATTATTTTTATAATGTCCCATGACTACTTTTCATTTCTATTGTTAAAAATTTGGATCATACAAAGATGACAAATATCTATACATATTTTGGGTTTTAAAAGATTTAACTTAAGTTTTTAAAGATTAATAAGCATAGCTCGCTGGGTGTGGTGGTGCATGCTTGAATCTGCCATTCTCTTGTCTCAGCCTCCAAGGTACTGGAATTACAGGTGTGTGCCACTATGCCTGGCTGTGTTACATTTTCTTTATCCATTCATCTGTTGATTGATTGGTTTCATAATATGACTATTGTTAATTATGCTGCTATAAACATCGGCGTACAAATATCACTAGAGTACTCTAATTCACTTGGAAAGATACAGAGGAGTGGTAAACTGGGTGATATGGTGGCCCCATTTCTAGTCCTTTGAGAAATCTCTATACTGATGCACTAATCTTATTTACCAATCATCAGAAAGTTTAAGCAGACACCCAGATGTCCTAACTACAGGTACATCTGAGGTACATTTTTATACTCCAGTTTCCTGTGTAGGGATGAAACCAAGACCTGAATTTATGTCATGTTCTGAGACTGAATAGTCTGTAAGAAGGAAGGAAGCTATGAAGGGCTACCAGAATATCTTGGAGTTAGAGAGAAAAAAAGAAGGATTTGTGTTGAGTTGTTTTCTGCATGTTCTTTCTTTGATATTTGCCAATGATCTCAAGCTATTCTATATAATATATATACTCTCCAAAACTTACAAGCATGCACCACCATGTCCAGCTTATCATTCCTATATGTGATGTTGCTGGTACCACATAGTTCTCTGCTCTGTGACCTGTAGTCACCACCAAAAGGAAGGAGACAGTGAGCAAGTGTTCTCTTAGAGTAACAGGAAGTGAAGGGGCTGGTCGGGTTGTTAAGAGGAAAAGCTCCAGGATTCTCCCAGCAAGATGTCCGGTGTCCCCTAAACTGAACCTGAGAAGGAGGCAGGTGGAGGGAGTGGGGCAGGACTTGGGGAAGGGCTACATGAGAAGTTTGTGCATGTACGCCTCTACCAGTTTGTACCTAACCAAGATGTATGATTACGATGCACCAATAAAAAAAAAAGATATCTGGTGTCTGTAATAGCACAGCTAGCAAACTCTAAACACAGTTTTATTCTATGACATCTAAAACCACAATGCCTGTAACACAAAATGCTACTTCTTCCTTTGCTGAAAGTGAAATAGCTGGTTCTGTTTTCTAGGGGACGGCCCGCTAGGATTCTCCTGAAGAGATGCCTTGGTGATCCTAGCCAGATAGGTCAATTTGGACATAGCTTTACTCATATGTACCTAACAGTGTGGCGAAATTACATAAATATAACATGCCTTTTAATTTTCTCTAAAGCAGTAATTAGGATAATTGTGCAGACTAAATGGAACAAGCTCAGAACCTGGCGCTGAGTACACCCTTAGTAACGCTTTGTGATTCTTTCTTTATGGTCCTCCTTCCCCATCACGTGATCACCTTCCCCCTCCATTTAGATTGCTTAGGAAACTGTGTGAAGGACCACTTCCTGCTAACATGGGTGAAGTGTTTATTGGAAGTAGAACCAGGGTGGGCAGATTTCACAGTCCTCTTAGCTGAAATTTTGCACACTTGTATTCTCCTATATGGTTGCCCAAACAGTTGTATTTGTCCCAGTGATGAGAAAACAACTTCTGATGGTCTTTGCTTTATCTAGCATCTCTTTCGAAACTTACTGTGTTAAGTTGCCTCTGTGTTGGGCCATGACCAAAGCCTGCAGATCCAAAGCACCTACCACGCAGCTACCCTGAGCATCAAAGCTCAGGCTTACTCATTGGGGTGGATAGAAACACTGGCAGAAGAAGCTCCCAGAAGCAGACAACCATGGAGCAGGAGGCACAGGTAGGGATCCTGCTGGGCTGGAACCATCAATTCTGAAGGGCTGCAAGTACAGGCTGATTATTGTCTATTACATAGTCTTGGAGGTTCAATGCACAGAGCTCATCATTAGCCAAAGTGGTCCAGGTTCTCCATATCTCCAAGGACTTCCTAGTTTTATTGGAGGCAGATGAAGAAGAGAAAATATACGTCCCTTAGAGTTCATGGTCTCTTCCCCTCTTCTGCAGGAAGTTTGGATGTAACAGACACCCCTTCTGTGTCTTTTAAAGTCAAGCCAAGGGTCATGTTTTATCTCATATGTGGAAGCTAGAACCAAAATAGGAAGCAAAAGGGACTTTGACTGAATGAGGAGAAAAAGCAATAAAATGGTGGAAGAGGCTTGAGGGAGGGAGGCAGAGAGGAGAAAAAAAGAGGATTGAGGAAGGGAATGGTTCAAGTAAGTTTACTTCCATGAAGTTTCACTACCGTTCTCACTAACATGTATTGGGAGGAGGAAAGGGAAGGGAGTGGGTATATGGAGGGAAATGTATCAAGTGACGTGTGTGTGTATGTTCATGTCCCTTTGAATTTCACTATGATGTATAATTACATCTGCCTATAAAAGTATAAAAATGAAAATACCGTGGCATGGAAAAAACAAAATACATTAACCCATAAAAATTGTATGTATTGTTGGGATCCAGTGTGGTATGTCCATGCATGCACACAGCGCTCATCGATTAGGTCCAATCGCTTTGTCCTCCACTCTGGCCCCGTCAATAGACCCTTCTCAACTGTCTGTGTAGTTTGCATATATGAGGCAGAACACGTGGCACTAGTATTTGTGCATCTGACTAGCTTTGGAAAGGTTCGTCTGAATTTATTTCCATTATTTATTGTAGTGAAACATTCCTAGCATTACTGTTTTCACCATTTGTAAGTGTGCAGTTCTTTGACACTATTGGCATTTATGATGCTGTGCAACCAGCAATGTCATCCATCCCCAGGAATTTTTCTGACTCACAGACTGGAACACTACAAACACACCAACACTTAAGAAGACACAAAGGCAAGAATTCAGGATGACTTAATAATACAGGGGGTGACAGATGTCACACATCTGATATAGACCATCACAGTCAGAAGCATATCAACCATACCTCCAAGAATGCTAACAAGAGACATCTGTGTCAAGCAGCCCACACAGTACATGGCTCTTCCATGAGTTTGGAGGTCCATAATCATCTTTGGGATAGTGATAGAGATGAAACAGATGTCAGCCAAGGGCAGATAGAAGAGGAAGAAGTACATGGGGTGTGGAGGCAAGAGAAAGAGCTGATGGCCAGGATGATAAGCATATTCCCTAGTACTGTGAACAGGTCCATGGACAGGAATTGCCCCCCAAAAAATAAGCTGCATGTTGCAATCTTGTAGAGACTCATGAGATGCAATTCTAAAGCTCGAGTCTATTCTGTAGTTCTTTATCGTGTAGAGACTTACTGAAAAAGGAAAGTGTTGTAAAAAAGAAATAAAGAAGCCCTCAGCTCTATGTGTATATGTTAATCATCTTCCTGTCACTGCGACAGAATATCCGAGAAAACGTATGTAAAAGAAAATCTTTATTATGGCTCATGGTTTCAGTCTATGTTCTTTTGGTTCTGTTGTTTCTGGGCCTGTGGTGATACAGATCATTATGACAGAGGTGGAGAGAGGGGAAAGCTGAGTACTTCATGACAGCTGGGGACAGAGCTCAGAGGTAGAACACCCCTGGATTCAGTTACAAGTACCAAAACCAAGACGAAAAACAAAACAAACAAAAACTCGGTGTTTTCCTGTAGCCTTGGACTTATTAACTCTAATGTTCCTGATCTGTGAACATAGTCAGTTGAGTGTGTCCAAAGTAGCTGTGTATAGAAGGAGGTGGATAACACAGAAACCAGTAATACAACTGGGAAATACTGTTAAGGTTTATGTAACTCCGACGTAAACACTTTAATTCTGAATACTTGATTCAAACTATAGAGAGAGTGTTGGGGGGGGGGAAGACAGAATACTGTAGTGACACATGCATACCTATTTGTTTATAGCAGCACAATTCACAGTAGCCAAATTATGCTTCCTTTTTCCTATCCTTCTTTCTATGTCAAAATATAGAGACACACGATGTACCACATGCCTCAGAATTCCTGCCGGTGGGTCTCTCAGAGAGTCCAGAACAGCAGTTGGTCCTCCTTGAACTGTTTCTGACCATGAACCTGGTTGTGGTGCTTGGGAGTCTGCTCCTCATCCTAGCCCTGTATGTGTCAGTAAGATTGGTAGTAATACCTTCATGTACGGATACCTTCCTCACTCCTTGTTTCTCCCCCTCCTCGCCCCCTTCTCTCAATCCCCTTCCACCTTTCTCCTGGTCTCTCTTCTCATTTGCAGTTTACTTTTAAGGCAATAAGAGAAGCAAGCGAAGTAAATAGTACATGTGAGCTCTTGCTCCTGAGTGGAGGAAGAGGCCAAAACCCATGCGGACATTCATCTTCACTTCTTCCCCGAATACTGGTGAAGGTTGAGATGACGTGGGATGCTATGGCTGACGAGAACTCTGTGCATTCATTCTCCAGGGTCACATCCTAGACAACAGTCAGCCTGTGCTTTCTGTTTGATGGCTTCCATATGGTGAGCTCCAGAGCTGCGTTCTCCCCACTCCTATGTTTGTCTGTAGAAGGAAAACTCCTATCTGGCCTGGCTTTCACATGAATCCTGTGGACAGAGGCGGAGCATTCATTGGGCAGCCAGTGATAGGCACGTCCGTTCAGCATTTCCTTGTCCACGGCCCAGCAGAGACACTGAGAAACCCAGGAAGTTCTGAGGGAGAGGATGGAGGGAGGAGGGGGGCGCCAGATGCCTGTTTCCTCATCATGAAGGCAAATATGTCACTTTGAGTAGGCAGATGTAATGATACAAATATGCAAAATTTCAGCTAAGAGGATGGCGACGTTTAAATTCCCGGTTACATTTGAACCACGGGAGCTTCCTTCATTTTTGCTTCCTTTGACTCTTATTGTACTTGCCATAGACACCAGTAATTGATTTTTTGAAATTGTTTTCCTAACAATCCTCAAGGCTTATCAAGGATCAGAAGAAGGACAGCTCCACAGTGATACTGTGAACCACACCAGGGCTTCCGGAACGCTGAGCTCTGAGCTCCGTGATGTCATTTAATTTCCTCCACGTTGTCTTCCTCGAGTCATACACCAACACAGTTTAGTGCTTCTTTTTATGCTTTTATGGGTGCACTGTAATCATACATCATGGTGAGAGTCAAAGCAATTCGTAAATACAGGCACACAGCCCTTGGCATATTTCCCGCAGTAACCGGTTCCACTCCTCCTTCCTCACAAACACGTTTTGTGATTTTACAGAGAGGAGGGAGCACAGTACTGCTTATGGTGCCAGGCAGAGGTGAGTGAGGCCAGCTTTGAATAGAGCTCTCTGATCACAGGCGCAGGACACGTTGCCAGGAGGGTCACAGCAGCTGTACAGTGTGGCCAGCATTTCACTTCTCTGTCACTCCAAGAAGACAGCCTCTGTCAGCGTGCTTTCACTTTCGGGGTTTGGTAGATCACAGGAAGACAGTGGGTGTCACGTGCATCATCTTCTAGAGGAAGGCTAGCCATGGACCATGGGAAAGACACAGGAAGAGTCGGCACACGATCATCATAGATCTCTTTCCCTCCTCGTTCACCACATCTTTTCCTTCCTTCCTTCCTTCCTTCCTTCCTTCCTTCCTTCCTTCCTTCCTTCCTTCCTTCCTTCCTTCTCTCTCTCTCTCTCTCTCTCTCTCTCTCTCTCTCTCTCTCTCTCTCTCTCTCTCTCCCTCCTGTCCTTGGGATTGAACCTAGGGACATTCTACCTCTGAGATACATCCCCATCCACTTTCAGTTTGAAACAGGGTCTCACTAAGTTGCTGAGGGTCTCGCCATGTTCCTGAGACTGGCTTTGAACCTGCATTCTTCTTGTCTCAGCCTCACAGGTCCTGGGATCACAGGCACACCCCACTATGCCTGGCTTCTTCCTTTTTTATACCAGGCCACTCAATCTCAAGAGGAAAAGCAATGTCAGGTACTTGGTTTCATTCCTCTTCAGGAAGCTGGAAAGTCCCTGAGAATATACTGCAGATATCCCTGCACTCAAGAGCTCCAGATCTCTGCTTAAAACTTGCTGATGGTTGGGAAAGAACAAAAGCATTTGGTGATTCAGGGACTGCCAAATTAGTTTTTAATGCATTTCTTATTTCTGTGCAGTAGTGTGGATTAGTATCTCTGAAACTCAGCATTGTGAAAAGGGTTGATCTCTCTCTCTTCTTTCTCTCCTCTATCTCCTCTCTCTCCCCATCTCATCTCTTCTCTCCCCCTTTTCCCTCTCTTCTCTTCTCTCTCTTCCCTCCATTCTCTCTCTCTCTCTCTCTCTCTCTCTCTCTCTCTCTCTCTCTCTCTCTCTCTCTCTCTCTCTCTCTCTCTCTCTCTCTCTCTCCTGGAGGCTGAATCCATGGAACATACTACATCTGAGCTACACTATTGTCTTGTATTTCAGTGGAATCAAAGACCTGTTTCTGGACTATTGTGAACTGTGCTGCTATAGATATGGATATGTATGTACATTATAACATTATGACTTTATTTCTCTTGGAAGGTTGTCCATTGGCAAATGAATGGAAAAAGGAAATGTGGTACATATACAGAATGGACTTTTACTCAGACATAGAGAAGAACAAAATTATGTCATTTGCAAGAAAATAGATGGACTAGAGAATATTATGCTAAATTAAATCAGTTGGGCATAGAAAGTCAAGGATCATATATTTTCTCTCATATGTGGAAGTTAGAGAAAAAATAGGGAACACAAGGGACTTCAGGTAATTGAGGAGCCAGACCAGTAGAATAGTGAAAGGAAATTGAGAGAGGGAGGTGAGGAGAGGAAAGGGAAGAACTGATGAAAGAAACATTTCCAGCCGGGCGTGGTGGCGCACGCTTGTAATCCCAGCATTTGGGAGGCTGAGACCGGAGGATCCGGGTTCGAGGGCAGCCTCAGCTACCTAGTGAGGCACTCTGCAACTTAGTGAGACCCTGTTTCAAAATAAAGAATAAAAAAATAGGGCTGGGGTATAGCTCGGAGGTAGAATGCCCCTGAGTTCAATCCCCAGTACCGAAAAAAAAAAAAAAAAAAGAAGAAAAAAAAAGAAACAGTTCAAATTATGCTATGTCCACCTATGAAAGTATCATTGCCAATCTCCCTAACGTGTACAGGGAGTAGGGTGGGATTTAAGGGAAATTCACAAGACCTGTGTGCATGTCTGTTTCTGTGACTCTGAACCTCACCAAGATGTATGTCACAATTCACCAATAAAAGCATTCCAAAAAGTTTCTGGACATTCATTTCCCCTTTGTCTGCTTCCTCCATTAAACTAGGAAGTCCTTAGAGACGGGGAGAGTGTGGACCAATTTGGCTAATTATGAGCTCTGTGCATGGAGCCGCCAAGGTCATTTAATGGAGAGCAGTGAGCCTGTCCCTCCAGCCCTTCGTTGGGATGACTCATTATACTGGGCTGCATACCCACCTCTGCTTCTGCATGGTTGTCTGCTCTGGGAAGCTGCTACCTGAGGCTGTACTCACATCGGTCCTGAGGACAGAGCCTGAGCATTCACTGGGCAGCAGACATGGGACGGTCTTCAGATGCACGTGTGTTGACTGTAACCCAGCAGAGAAGCAGCACAGCCCAGTAAGAGCAGAGGGAGGAGCTGGCTGCAGGAATGGGTCTGATAAGTATTGTTCCCTTGTCCTGAGGACAAGCCTGAGTGTGCTTAGTGAGATGGGAGGGTGGCAATATGCAGAGATTCGGTTAAGAGTGCTGCGAATTTTATGTTCCTGGTTGTGATACAGGTTCCAGAAATCTTGTTTAGAATTTGCTTTCTAGCTGGGCATGGTGGCCTGCACCTTTAATCCTAGTGCTTGGAAGACTGAGACAGGAAGATCACAGATTTGAGGCCATCCTCGGACTCTCAGCAACCTGGCAAGCTCCCGTTTCAAAGCGAAAATATAAAAAAAGGGCTGGGAGTGTAGAGGGCTCCTGGTTTCAATACCCAGTATCTCCCCACACCACACACATGATAATAAGAAGATTAACCTTCATACCATTTACCTAAAATATCCTGTGCCCTGAACTAATAATTTTTTCTATTTATCAATGGAACATTTTACTTCCCCCCTAGATGTGGCTAATGCTACATATTTTCAGCAGAATGATGAACTCTCATTCATTTTGATTCTCCAGAGCTTAGGCATTGCCGGGCATCAAAAAATTTATTAAAGAGCCGGGTGTGGTGGTGCACGCTTGTAATCCCAGCATTCGGGAAGCTGAGACCGGAGGATCCAGGTTCGTGGCCAGCCTCAGCTACCTAGTGAGGCACTCCGCAACTTAGTGGGACTTGGTTTCAAAATAAAGAATAAAAAATAGGGCTGGGGGTATAGCTCGAAGGTAGAATGCCCCTGAGTTCAATCTCCAGTACTGCAAAAAAAAAAAAAAATATTAAATAGTGGATCAACACTTCCTTAACCATATTTGGTGTGGCTTTAACACACTGAGGGCTTCTTGTCTGGACTTTGATCCTTTTCAAGAATGTCCCATAGAACTAGAGGCAATTAATATAGCTCCCGTTTGTGTCCACCTCCTAGATTTATGGACCCTATATTTAATTTGATATTACACACAATGTTAAATTTTTAAAGATCACGGCAGAGAGTTTCGTGGGTATTGAAACAAGGCTAAAACAGAACGGACAGGTTTACTGTATTGTTTGGAGTGAGACGCAGTTTATTCTTACCGATCCCCAGACCAAACTCCAGTACCCTTTGACAATTGTATTCTTCAATAAAGTCCTTATTTCCATAATGATGGAGTTCTTTATTAAGAAGAATGATAAACTATTCAGTTCCAAAATTCCCTTAGCTGCTACACAGGTTGTGGAGATGGGTGTCCTTCTCCTCAATCCCATTAAGCACAAAAAGCACAGAGAGACCGGGAGATTTACACACGTTCTGCATATAGCGGCCGGCCAATGAAAAGAGACTGCAACGCTCATTTCTGAGTCTCTTCCCGGGGACTTCCTCCTCTACGGGAGAGAGATGAAAATATCATTTGCTCTACAAGATAGAGTTTTGTGGTGAGCTACATTGGAAGGTTTATTACTAGACAGACGGCAGAGATATTTTGATGTTATATGTTTTAAAACATATTTTTATTGGTGCATTGTACTTATATGTCATAATGCGGTTCAGTGTGATAGAACAATATATGCACACATAGCACTTGATGTGTTTTTCTCTGAATCCCAACCTGCTCACTTCCTTTTCCTATACATGTTATTAAGACTGGTATTGAAAATTTTGTGTATGCACATAGAATTATTTGAGCTGTTTTCTTCATCAACTCCCCTTCCCCTCTTCTCCTCATCCACCTCCATTGCTACTCTGGAATCTCTTATCATCTCATCAAATCCCTTTGGTTTCCCAATTTATCTCCAGCTTCCACATGAGAGAGAAAACATTCAATCATTCAATTTCAGAGACTGGCTGGTCTCTATAAGCATAAAATTCTCTATTTCCATCCCATTTCCTGCCAGCGCCACAGTTTTGTTCTTCATGACTGAGTGAAATCCCTTTGCGTATATAGGCTACATTTTTGTTATCCAGCCGTCTGCTGACAGACACCTAGGTTTGTTCCATAGCTTGGCTCTTGTTAATTGTGCTGCTGTAAACATGTGTATGCACGTATCACTATAGTATTCTGACTTTATTTATTCTTTTTGAAGATATCGAGGAATGTTAAAGTTGGGTCTTGTAGTGGTTTTATTCCTAGTCTTTTGAGGAATCTCCACACTGATCGCCATAGTTGTACTGATTTGCAGTCCCACCAACAGTATGTAAGAGTTTCTATTTTCTGACATCCTTGCCAGCATTAATTATTATTTGTATTCTCAATTATTGCTGTTCTAACTGATTTTAAATGGAATCTCAGTGTAGTTTTGATTTGCATTTTCCTCTTTGCTAATGGTGTTGAACATCACTTCATTTATCTCTTGGACATTCCTATTTCTTGTCTTAGATAAAATAATAACAAAATTGCATGCTTCTTAAATTCCTTTAGAATTTTCTTTTTAGAAAGTTTTAAAAAATTTCCCTAAAGGGGGAGGGCTATCACTTTTTTTCTAATTTTCTTTAAAAAGTGGATATTGTATTTTACTGTTGTTCAGGATTTATTATCTCAATTGTTCTTGACCTTCAAACATGATTCAGCTTAGTATTCCCCAAAGAGATACACATAAAAGAGAGTAAAAAACTCAGATGCTGCTAATGAAAGAGTTAAAAGAAGATAGGCTTTCTCACAACAGGGACACATTGCAGAAGACCTATGAAGTGAACATTTAGTGTTGAATACTTGATTTTAAAACATATATGGAGTGCTGGGTATCTGTCTGTTTCTTTTTTCCAACCATTGTTTCTCTTGCTACAGGTGTCCAAGCAACATGGAAGCTCATAATCTAACACCTGTATCAGAACTCCATCTCATGCTTCTCTCAGAGGATCCAGAACTGCAGCCCATTCTTTGTGGACTGTTCCTGTCCATGTACCTGGTCGCGGTGCTGGGGAACCTGCTCATCATCCTGGCCATCACCTCTGACTCCCGCCTCCACACCCCCATGTACTTCTTCCTCTCCAACCTGTCCTTGGTTGACATCTGTTTCATCTCAACCACAGTCCCAAAGATGGTTGTGGACATCCAGTTTCACAGTGGAATCATCTCCTATGTAAGTTGCCTCACCCAGATGACTTTTCTGATTATTTTTGGATGCATGGATGATCTGCTTCTGACCGTGATGGCCTATGACCGGTTTGTGGCCATCTGTCACCCCTTGCATTACCAAGTCATCATGAACCCTCACCTCTGTCTCTTCTTAGTTTTGGCATCTCTTTTGCTGAGCCTTTTGGACTCCCAGCTGCATAATTTGATTGTCTTACAGTTCACCTACTTCAAGGATGTGGAAGTTTCAAGTTTCTGCTGTGAACCTGCTCAAATCCTTAATCTTGATTGCTCTGAAACCTTCACCAAAAATGTAGTCACATATTTTGTTGGTGCCACATTTGGTTTCTTCCCCGTTGCAGTAATACTCTTCTCTTACTATAAAATTATTTCCTCTGTTCTTAGAATCAGATCCTCAGGTGGGAAGTATAAAGCCTTCTCCACCTGTGGTTCTCACCTGTCAGTTGTTTGCTTATTTTATGGAACAAGTGTTGGTGCATACCTTGGCTCAGCTGTCTCACATTCTCCCAGGAAGGATGTAGTGTCCTCGGTGATGTACACTGTGGTCACCCCCATGCTGAATCCCTTCATCTACAGCCTGAGGAACAGGGACATTAAAAATGCTATGAGAAGCCGGGCGTGGTGGCGCACGCTTGTAATCCCAGCATTCGGGAGGCTGAGACCGGAGGATCCAGGTTCGTGGCCAGCCTCAGCTACCTAGTGAGGCGCTCCGCAACTTAGTGAGACCCGGTTTCAAAATAAAGAATAAAAAATAGGGCTGGGGGTGTAGCTCAGAGGTAGGATGCCCCTGAGTTCAATCCCCAGTACTGCAAAAAAAAAATGCTATGAGGAGGCTCCACAGTGGAAAAGTCTAATGACAGGACCTGAGGCACCCAGTTGAAACATAGATAGGAAAGGGCACCAGTACCAGTCACCCGCACATGTAAATTCTGACTCCTGGGCACACTACTTTTGTAGCTTGATATATTTAATTTCTTACCATGTTTCATGGTAGAATGGTGGTTAGAGGAGTTAGGACATGTGAGATATGAAGTGTATTGTAAATGTGTACAGAGTTTCAATTTGGCAAAATGAAAAATTTTGGGATACGGATGATGGTGATATTTGTCCATCAGTGTGAATATAATTAAGGATACTGTATGTGCACAAAAATGAGTAAAATACCAAATTACCCATATATAATTTCCACAATACACAATGGAATTAAAAGCGGATTGATCTTCAAATAAGAAAAGAAACAAGCTAAGTTAATAGTACATGTGAGATTTCTTCTCATTAGCGGAAGAGACCAAAACCATTATAGACTTCATATCCACTTCTTCTCTGAATACTCTTCAAGACTGAGATAGCACAGGGCACTCTGGCTAACTGTGAACTCTGTGCATTCATCCTGCAGGGTCATATCATAAACAATAGCTAGCCTGTGTCTCCAGTTCTTCCCTTTGATGGCCCCCATCCAGTGATCTCCATAGCTGGGTACCCCTGCCTGTGGTTGTCTGCAACCTATCTGGCCTGGGTATCATGTTGATGCTGTGGACAGATACTGATAATTCATTGGGCAGCTAGTGGTAGGCACATCTGAGATGCAGAGTTACCCAGTAAGTCCTGAGGGAGAGGACTGATAGAGGAAGGACTATCAAATACATTGTTTTCTCATCTTGAAGACAGATGTGGCACTTTGGGTAGGCAGATGGGACTATATCAATATGTGGAATTTTAACTAAGAGGACTGTGATATTTAGGATCTTAGTTGTGCTTGGGATCACAAAACCTTATTCAATGTTCTGTTTTACTTTTACCCTTGTTCTACTTCCCATAGATACCTTGCACATGATCTCAGAAAATGAGTTTGTCAAAATTGCTCCCCTAGCCTCCCAAGTACTGGGAATACAGGCATGAGACACCACACCTGGATTTGGGTTGATTTCTCTTTGATACACCTGTATCAAGTAAGGATTAAATATATAATGGGTGTTCTGTTCATTTTTTTTGTGTGTGTGGTACTGCATACCACAGGGGCATTCTACCTCCGAGTTACACCCTCTGCCCTATTTTTTATTCTTTATTTTGAAACAGGGTCTCAATAAGTTGTAGAATGCTTCACTAGGTAGCTGTGGCTGGCTGAGAACCCGGATCCTCTGGTCTCAAGAGCTTCCCAAATGCTGGGATTACAAGCGTGCACTACCACACCTGGCTTGTTCTGTTCATTTTATATATGATAATTGTGTATAAAGAGCCAATACAGGAGATTAAAGATAGAGGAATAGTGGAAGGCAGCATGTTTCAGTTGCTCTGAAATGCAGATCTTAAGCAACAGAAAATTGCTTCTTGGCAAGAGATAAAAAGCAAATGGAACGCAACAGAAGGAAGATAGTAAAAATGTAGATGAGTCGGAAGCGGCACAAAAGCAGAGGCCTGAAAAGAGCTCCACCTCTCTGATCTGGTGGGTGGAGAGCTGAGGCAGTTCCATCGTGGTGATCCCATGTGGGAGCTGGTGGCTGGCAGAGTCTGACAGCCTTCAAAGATGAGCTCCAGTAAAGAAGAAACTAAATCCTGTTGAGCCAGTGGTTGCAGAAAACCAACATGAAAAAGCAATCACATTCTTCTCTTCACACTCGAATACCTCAATACCATGAACCTCCAGATTGCCCAAACTGCCCAGTGAGCTCCTGTGGCTGCAGCTGAACTCCTCTGGACCAAGAAACTACAGACATGTCCTTCAGGGACCTTCATAGCTATGAAAGAGTTCATCAAGACCATGAATTAGCAAAATGTCTTAGTGGGAGCCGGTGTGTCTACAAGGACTTGCGTGGCAATGACCACACTTGAGGGGTCGGTGAGTTTGCAAACCATATCTGTGGAAGAAGAAACAGGGGCTACCATTGGACACAGCAGAAGCCTTAATTATTAGACAGTCCCTAGAGACACTTGGTCAGGACCTAGTGTTAGCAGTTTGCCCGACACCCATGGGGATATCCAGCGACCTCTACAGTATTGTCAAGAGTGGTGTCTGTGGGGTGAAATAACTTAGCCAACCAGGCTTCAGGCTCAGAAATTTTACTACAGAGCGATAGTAAGAAAACGACATGGTATGTATTGGCACAGAGTAAACACAGGAGCAGAATAAAAGATAGGCAAATAAATCCATACATTTATATGTAATTGATTTTCAACAGAGGTGCCAAAAATGTATGTTGGAGGAAAGAAAGACAATATTTTCAACACATGGTGTTGGGAAAACTGGTTATCCATTTGCATAAAAACTGAAGTAAATCCCAACCTGTTACTCTGCAACAAGAGTCAACTCAAGATGGATCAAAGTTCTGGAAATTAGACCAGGGACTTTGAAATCATAGAAGAGGGCATAGGTTCAACACTCCAACATATAGGCACTGGTAGAAACTTCCTCAATAAGACTCCCCAAAACTCAGGAAATCAAAACAAGGATTAATATGTGGGATTGCATTAAATTAAAAAGTCTCTGTTCAGCAAAGAAAACTCTGAAGAGTCTAAAGAGAGCCTACAGAGTGGGATAAGATCTTTGTCAGCTACTCCTCAGATAGAGGATTAATATCTAGACTATACAGAGAACTTAAAACTAATCCAACCAAGAAATAGGCAATTGAATTAAATAGACACTTCACAAAAGAAAGAATACAAATGACCAATAGATATGTGGACAAAAAGTTCAACATTATTAACAATCAGGAAGATGTAAATTAAATTACACAGAGATTCTATCTAATCCCAATTAGAATGTCAATTATCAAAATGTCAAACAACAATAAATGGTGATGAGGATGTGGGGAAATGGAAACCATTATACATCGTGGGTGGGATTGCAAATTAGTGCAGCCACTGTGGAGATCAGTGTGGAGGTTCCTCAGAAAAGTTGGAATAGATTTGCCATATGATCCAGCTATACCACTCCTCGGTATCTTTCCAAAGGGACTGAAATCAGAATATCACAGTAATACATGCATATCTCTGTTTATACCAGCACAATTCATGATACCCAAATTGTGGAACCAACTTAGATGTCCATCAACAGATGAAGGGATTACAAAATAATGGGGTATATGCACATTGGGATTCTATTCAGCAATGAAGAAAGACAAAAGTATGTCATTTGCAGGAAAATGGATGGATGTGGAGAACATTATGTTGAGATTAGCCAGTCACAGAAAGTAAAAGATCATTTTTTCTCTCATGTGTGGAAGCCAAAGAGTAATTGTGATACATGAAGAATTTTAGATAATGGAGGAGAAACCCCAGTGGAGTGAGGGAGGTGTTCTCGGGGAGGATGGTGATGATGGGCTTAGGGAGAATCAATGAAAGAAATACTTCCATTGATGTTACATACATATGTGAGAATACCAATGCCAATCTCTGTATCATATATAGGGTGCTAGGGGGAAGATCACCAAGTACTATGTGTATACCCATCACTATCACTTTGAACTGCATTATGATGTGAGATTACAATGCCCCAATACAAATAAATAAAAATAAATAAACAAAAGACACATTAAAAGAATGGATAAAAAGAATCAACACAAGTTAGATAGCGTTAGTAGTAGTGATTAATTATGTTTGGCTGCTTCTCAATTTTTTTTCCTTAAATGGGGAAGCCTATTTTTTAAGTTCTACTTTTTCTTAAAGGAGTGTGAGGCATTATGCATCTTATGAAAACAGTTATTTTATACAATATATGCACATGAATAATTAAACTAAAAATTGTCCTGTGTTTTACTATAACCAGAAACTTGTTATCTTTAATATTCCTGGTCTTTAGCCTTGCTTAGTTGAGAGTTTCTATGGTAGGTGGATATAGAAGGAGGCAAATAACGGATTTATTACAAGTGTGATGTATTGCTGAAGGTGTACGGACCTCAAGTTTGAATACTTTACTTATGAATATTTGATTTGATAAGCACTCTGTATCCCTTTTTTCATTCAAGTATAAGTGAGATCAGGCAGTCTTAGGAAGCCCGGGGTCATCCGTTTTGTCTTCTATGTGGAAGTTGGGAGAAAATAGGAAACAAAGGGACTTTAGATAAACGTGGAGAGGGACCAGTAGGACAGTAGGAGAGGATAGAAAGAGGAAAGCAAGGAGGGGATAAGGGATTGAGGAAGGAAACAGTTCAAGTAGCGTTATGTTCATATATGAAGGTATCACTGCCCATCTCACTAACATGTGTGGGGCTGAGTCGGGTGGGTTAGTGAGGTGGGATGCAGAGGTAAACAAAGTGATTTGTGCTTGGATGTTTGTACTGATTTGAACCTTACTATGATGTGTGATTAAAATGCACCAATAAAAGTACACACACATACTCACACACACAGAGTACTAGATGTACTAGATGCCTGTTTATTTCTTCTTTCTGATTTGAACCTTACTATGATGTATGATTAAAATGCACCAATAAAAGTACACACACACATACTCTCACACACAGAGTACTAGATGTACTAGATGCCTGTTTATTTCTTCTTTCTGATTTGAACTGATTTGAACCTTACTATGATGTATGATTAAAATGTACCAATAAAAGTACACACACACATACTCACACGCACACACAGAGTACTAGATGTACTAGATGCCTGTTTATTTCTTCTTTTCCAACTTTATAAAAGAAAGGCATCCAAGCAAGAAAGAGCACAAAATTAACACACATATTAGAATTTCATGTCATGTGTATCTCAGAGGAGGCAGAACCACATCCCATGCCCTCTGTGCTGTTTCTGTCCCTGTACCTTGACACAGGGCTTGGGAACACACTCATGATCCTGGACATCTGCTTAG
>PVLC010033077.1:0-17766 GCA_004027655.1 Graphiurus murinus | reverse complement strand
GGTGAGTTCCCAGGGCCCCCCTGCCTACACAGTTGGGACTGTTCAGCCTCCTGTGGGTTCAGTAACAAGGGACATATTCTCCCTCCACCCAAGGGGCTAGAGGTTCTAAGGCTGAGGCTAGGCACAGGTGTCCCCAGACTAAGTCCTCCAATGGCAAGCTAACTCAGAAGGAAATCCAAAGTCTGGGCCTTAGCCTATGAGGTCACATGCCATCTGGCCCCTGGCTCCCATTCTTAGCCTCACCCACTTTCCTCCAGCCACATGGTCTCCCTGCTGTGCTCCCCACTGGCCAGCCATGCATCCAGCTACAGCCTTGGCACTGGCAGTCCCCTCAGCCTAGAATACATCTCTCTAGATAACTTCCTCCTCCCGTTCACTGAGGTCCTAGTTCAAATGTCACCTTCTCAGAAGCCTACCCTGATCACCCAGTTCTATCCTTCCATCCCGACACTGCTTCATTTTCCTTCCCAGCATGTAACAGCCCATCATAAAATTATGTTTGTCTTCCTCCTTGCTACAAAACCTTTATGATAATAAAAGTCTCATTTTATTCGACTGCTATATCCTAGCACTTAGGAAAGTTTTAGATACATAAAAGGTGTTGCAGCTAGGTGCAACAAAGGTGGTGCATGCCTGTAATCCTAGTACTTAGGAGGCTGAGAGAGGATTGCAGATTCGAAGACAGTCTTAGAGAAACCCTCAGCAATTTAGCAAGACATTATTTCAAAATAAAAATAATAAAAAATATGGATGGGGGTGTCAGAGGTAATGCCCCTGAGTTCAATCTCCAGTAACAAACAAACAAACAAACAAACAAAAAGGTTCAATAAATATTTGTTTTAGGAATAGTTGTTCTTTGTCCCAGGAGGGACTCATTCCCTTGAAAGGTGGCTAGATCAAAGAGCAAGGCAGGCTATTTACAGAGATCAGCAATCCAAAAGGACTGCTGTGTAGGCATTTTGTAGGGTACTTCCTACCTTAGTTGATAGAGAAGAGAGACATCAGAGCTAGGGACTGGGTAGACTCTACCTCTAGTTCTAGGATCTACCCTGTTTGGGCAGGTCTAGCCTGCCCAGCTCCCAATCTTCTTCCTAGAGACTGGCCCTCTCCTTCGAGACGAGGAAGAAGCAGCTGAACAGTACATATCTCAAGTCTTCACTCAGTGGGTCAGAGAATTTTGAAAACAACTGCTTCCCCTGCTGCTCAGCAGCTATGGAGCTAGACAGGCTTGGGTTTGATATCATCTCTGTTACCTGCTGTGGATGCCTAAGCTTTGGTTTCTTCATCTGTAAACAAGGGCAATGATGTTTCCCTTGTTTTTTGTTTTTTAAACAAAAGCATAAAGTACCCAGTATAGAGTCTATCACAAGATACATTTTCATGACACTTGGTCCCTTTCCCCATCTTCCCATCTGCCATTGGGATGGCCCCATGTCTCCTGTCCAGGATCCAGTTCCTAGCCCTCCTTGGTCCAGTCCATCTTGCTGCCAGCTATTAGTAAATGTGGGAGAATCACCCAATACAAGGGCTTATGACACCCTTCCTCCTCCTTCCCATCCTCCAGTACCTCCTGTGTGGACCAAGTAGGTGACATTTCACACAGTTCTAGCTGAGGGTTCAGATTAGTGTTTGTCTGAGGCATCCTGACAGGCACAAGCCACTGAGCATTGCTATGGAAACAGTTTTGTTATTCTCTGCTGTGTCATTTGTTTTCTGGCTCAGTTGCTGTTGTGGTATGGGGGAAGGGCGGCAGATGAGGTACTTGTGTATTAGATGCCTGGTGGGGCCTGTGTCTTGTAGAATTGCATGACCGGGGTAACTCCCTGCTTCTCCCCGGGGTCTTACCTTCCCTGACTCTAAGAAGGAGGCCACTATTTCCCCAAAGGTGGCCTGATGACCATCTGCACTTGGGCATGGCCAGAGTCCTGGTGTCCACCCCAGACCAACTCTCCAAGGGAGATTCTGATGCATTCCAGAATTTGAAAAACATTGCCATAGGAGACAGACCAGCTAAATTGTTTTCAATACCCCAGTGCACAAAACAGTCAACACTGAAGTGGCTCTGGATGGAGCAGAGGTGAGGGGCACAGAGCACCATCTGCTCAACTTCCCAGGACTCCCAGCTGGCTCCATGGAATCTTCCAGCTTCCTAGAGCACTCTAGAAACCACTGGACCAGATGCTTTCTAGAGCCTTCTCTAAAAGGGGAGTCGGCATGCATGCATTCATTCATTCCTCCACAAATGTTATTAAGTGTCTTCTGCTTTCTTTATGACAAGTATTTGTTTGACATCAGGAGCTCTCCTATTTACTAGATGTGTAATCTTGGTCAAATTACTTCATATCTCTGGGGCTCTAATTTCTCATTTGAAAAAAATGACAATATAATATTTGTTTTCCCTACCTTACAGAATTCTTCTAGTGATCAGATAATCAAATAAGTAACACTTCTGAGAAAGTAGTTAATTACCTGGAGGAGACTCTGCAAATTCCAGCAACTATTATTATTACTACAAGCAGTTGCAGCAGCAGCAGCAACAGCAGTTGTTGTTGTTGTTGTCAGAGGAGGAGTATATGTAACTACCTGAAGTCTATAGGATTAGATTAAGTCCTTAGGGGCTTCTAACGACTGTTTCTCTTCTACTCTCTGTAGCTAAACATCCAAAAGGCATTGTAGGGTTGGAAGATCCACCAGTCTGAAAGCCTTTATCCACAGGACATCAACTTTCTTACAGGAGTATTTCTTACACGACTAAGAATATCCCTTAATTTGTTGCCTTCTAAATAAAACTTTTCTCTATTATCTAAATTGTCTTTAGTAACCATATATTACATTTATTTATTGGTACTGGGAAATTGAACCCAGGGGCATTCTACCTCTGAGCTGCATCCCCAGCTCTTTTTTAAATTTTTGTTTTGAAACAGGGCCTCACTAGGTTGTTGAAGGTCTGGCTACTTTTTTTGAAGCTGTCCTCAAACTTGTGATCCTCCTGTTTCAGTTGTCTAAGTACTGGGATTACCAGCATGTAGCACCATCCCTGTCTCATATATTACTTTTAATAAATTTTGTGTGTGTCTGTGTTTAAGAGGTGTTTAAGGGGTGTCTGTGTGTTAAGGGGTACTGGGGATTGAACCTAGGAGTGCTTTACCACTGAGCTATATACCCAGCTCAGTGTGTGTGTGTGTGTGTGTGTGTGTGTGTGTGTGTGTGTGTGTGTTGTACTGGGGATTGAACCCAAGGGTGTTCCACCTCTGAGCTACACCCACAACCCTTTTTATTTTTTATTTTGAAACAAGATTTTGCTAAGTTGCTGAGGCTGGCCTTGAACTTGTGATCCTTCTGTCTCGGCCTCCCAAGTACTGTGATTACAATTGTGCACCATTATGCTCAGCTCCTCAGATCTTTTTGCTTTTTATTTTGAGACAGAGTCTCACTAAGTTGCTGATTCTGGCCTTAAATTTACAATCTTCCTACCTCAGTATCCTGAGTAACTGGGATTATACCCACTACTCCAGGCAATAATTTAAAAAAATATGTATTTTTAATCAATCTCATTGAGTTGGGAGTGCGACTTAGTGGTGGAGTGCTCACCTAGCATGCTAATGGCTCTGGGTTCCATCCTCAGCACCACACACACAAAAAAACCTAACCCTGCTGCAAACTATTTGATACACACACATCTCTGAGAAACTTTGATCTAATGCTTTGAAATTAATTCAAATGAAGCACTCCATGGGCAAGAGCAAAGCTCTGCCTTTGGGCAGCTATGGTGACAATACAGAATAGGGCCCCCCGTGTCAGACTCAGGCTCCAAGGCTCGGCTCTCCACCACTGTAGCACATGGTCTCAGGTTAAGTCACCGCCTCTCAGGACCTCAGTTTTAGCACTTAAAAAAGGAAAGCACCAGCTTCAGAGGTGCTCAAGGACCCTACCAGCTCTGACGGTCAATGTCTCATGACAACAAACTATGCTTTTCACCACACCTGGGCTGTGATTCCATAGCACATCTGGATCTGCTGTGGCTGTGCTGTGCCGGGCTCCAGGCAGCTCATAGATATAATGGCGCTGTCCTGGAATTTCAGAATTTCCAAAGCCCCATCAGCCCCATCATAGACCTACAGCAGGGAGATAAGAGAGCAAGGACATCTAAACAACAGGTGGCTCACTTAAGAGCTGCTAGTGTGTGTGAGACACATGACCGAAATCAGGGATTTTGATTCTAAGCTCAGTCCTTTACTTCGCTGGGATTATATCCCATTAAGAACTATGAACCCCCAAAGTCTTCATTCAGTGGACAGACCAGAGTGTACTGAGAAGATGGGAGCAGGCCCCTCTTCCAGCTGGGGTCATTATACTTCTTGAGGATCCCAGGCTCCTGTGAATGAGTGGAAATCTTTCACATATTATAAAGTGAGACACCAGTTACCATGAATGCAATGTATTATGCCCAAAGGGAGGAAGGCATCTACCTCATATGCAGTAAAGTCCTGGGCACAGGGTGTTGGCTATTGGACTGGAACAGGCAAGTCACTTTACCATCCAGGCTGAGCTACAGAAGCCACACTCTCAGCTTGGACTGGCTCCAGTCCTTACAGAGATCAATCTGCACTGAAGCTAAAGCACTGAATAGGAGTGCAGAGCTCATCCATGGGATGGCTCCTGATCATTCCTGGATTCATCCAGTCAATAAGTGTCCTAATATCAATTCCAGGTAAAGTGATTTTTTTTATTTTGAAGTTATTTGTTTTTAAGCAACAGTGTCGATTCTTCAAATAAAATACAACATAGAAATGAGGCAAAAAACATAGATCTTTTCTGGTTGAAATGAGGGCACAGAGAGAAAGATCCATAATCTTCCTAAGTAACAGTACACGTTCCTCCATGGAATCCAGGATTCCTCAAAGCACAGAGCAAAGACTACCATGACAGACTACTGAAAGTCCTCAGAGTGCCTTGAACAGAAACATGGTGTGACCAATTTCCCCATGGAAAGAGAAGTTCCACACAGTTGTGTGAAGATGGCAGGAGGAGGTAAGTTAGACTGCAGCTTGGGGTATGTGTACCAAGATGAGAGACAAGAAGTCAGGCGTGGTGGCGCACGCTTGTAATCCCAGCATTTGGGAGGCTGAGACCAGAGGATCCAGGTTCGCGGCCAGCCTCAACTACCTAGTGAGGCACTCTGCAACTTAGTGAGACCCTGTTTCAAAATAAAGAATAAAAATGTAGGGCTGGGGGTATATCTCGGAGGTAGAATGCCCCTGAGTTCAATCCCCAGTACCGGGGAAAAAAAAAGATGAGAGACAAAGGCAGGTGCAGAGGCTCCTGTAGTCATTATGATGAAAAGATGAGGGGTTGAACAGCAGGACTCCACATGTTTTCCCAGTTTCTTCAGATAAAGTGACATTTGAGTGCCTTAGGTATGCAAGGAAGGAGACAGAGGAAGGGGCAAAGATGAATATGACAGGCCTTATTTTTAAGGAAATAACTAACACCCAATAACTAACATATCCTAAGGTCTTTCTGCATACTAGGAACTATGCTGTACTATTTTTTGTTATGCCATTTTACATTCAGAATACCTCAATAGGGTAAAATGTTTTGGATCCCTATTTTACCACTGAAGAAGCTGAGGCTCAGCTGAGGCTGCAAGCTAAGTGGTGGAGCCAGGGCTCAGATCAAAACCAGTCTGTCCAGATCCTAAGTTCTTAGCCCCTGTGTTCCATGACTGCTATATTCCTGTGGGACTTCAGGCAAGCATTTTCCTCTCTGGTCTCTGTTCCCCCTATAAATGTAGAGGTTCAATGAATCTACAGGGCACAGGAGTTATCACATCAATTGTGAGCCAAAAGAAAAGGGAGGAAATGCTCACCCAAAGTAAGGCCTAAGGTGTAGCATCAGTTCCCATTCCTTAGCACAGGAAGGATGAGTGGAGTAAAGACATGGTCAGGGTTTTGCCAGGATGGGCTAAAATACAGGTTTCAGAGAGGCATAGCTAATACCTGCCTTCTCCACCAATGTCTGTTCTTCCACCCAACCAAACTGCCTGCTCCATCTACACACTCAATTTACCTCCCAGTCAGCCTTTGTTTAAGTAGTCCCCCTACTTTCCCTTATATCCCTTGCTTTAAAAAAAAAATCCAGGTCTCTTCTAATCTTGTAGCTTTCTCCCAGTAAACTGTAATAGACAGGAAAGGTCTAACAACCACTCGAATACTATTTCATTAAGAGCCCTCCCACATCAGAGCCAGGCACAGTGGCATATGCCTATAATCCCAGTGACTGGGGAAGCTGAGGCAGGAGGATCGCAGGTTCAAGGCCAATTGTGGCAATTTGGTGAGACCTCATTTTAAAAGAAAAAGGGCTGAGCATGTAGCTCAGATGTAGAGTGCCCCTGGGTTCAATTCTCAGTACCCCATATCAATGGAGTAGCATTTCCTTTAAACCCAGGTCCGTAGTGAATGGCTTCCAGGCTTCACAACTTGCTGTGTCTCAAATGGAGAAAGAGCAGTGGCCCTTTTCCATCAGAATCTTTCATAGCAACAGATGCCAGTAAGGTTGCCTGGAGAGTCTGGAAATACCAGGTTGCCATGGTAACAGCAGACCAAGGTTCAGGATGCTTTATCCCTGATGAGCTACTCTGGCAGTGCCATGCCATGCTGCTGGTGAAATCTTCCTTGATGAATAACAACACAAAATCACTCATGGATAAGAAGCTGTTCAGCATTAGCACTGAGGCTCAGCTCCTACAGATATGCTTGTGGGCCACTTACCCAGTCCCCTGGCTGATATGGAGGCCAGGCTCTGGCTCTCTGTACTGTGGCTCACTTGGGGGTGATACAGTTTTTAACTGGCTCAGCCAACAAAGCAGGCCCTCCCCCACCTCAGCCCCCAAATTACCACTTCTCTTATTTGATGCCGCCAACCAGGGATCTGCCGGCGTGGACCCTGGCAATTAGCACAGCACCCGCATTTGTTGGGAAATTAAGAGCCACTGATTAACCTAATTCCATGCCATTTATAGGCAGTGAGTGTCAGCCTGAGATTGGCTTTTCCAAACGGTGGCCCAGAGGGTGGTGGCATGTTCATGGCTGGGGTTTGAAATGGAAGCAAGGGCCTGGTAAGTCATACTGCAGACCAGTAGGGGAGGTGGGACTCACCTCTAGGCCTGGCTCTATGCCAGCCACTGCCTCCCCAGTCTTACCCACCTAAGGGAAGTGAAGACCAGAAGAAGATGTTTCCAAATTGAGGTCATGCTTATTTCCAAGTCAATCCTGACCCAGAAAAGAGCCTGTTTTCTCATGACAGCCTCCTTGCTAAACCCTGCTGGGAATGTGCAGCTGTAGGACCAGTGAACTCTAATTGGAGGACTCAGGTTAGAGCCCTGAGTCAAACTCCAACTGGCTGAGCAGGACCCTGACATTCTATTTAGACTCTTTTGACATCCCACTATCTAAGAGTCTGAATCTCTTATCTGTCCTCCAAGTTGTCTGTCTGGAGCCCCTTGAAATTTGAATGCCTGACAAAAATTACCTTAAGATTTCTGCCAATGGACCCCTATCATTTAGGCCCCTGCATGTTGGATGGTTGATCTCTTTCTTGACCTAGCAGGAGCTAGCTCCATACCTACTTATAGTTCCCCTGGGTTTCTACCCTCTCTCACCAGTGTTTTAGAAGAGGAACCAATTTGCTTGTATATAGTACACAGAGGTCATAACCATTAGGAGCTGGAAAACTGAATACTCACCCACAGACACTGAGGAACTTCCAAATTCCTTTAAGGATAGGCACTGAGGCTTGGCTGCACTTGATAATTTACCTAATTCAAACTCTGGCTTGTTTGAAGACAGGGTTGATTCAGGTCTTTCCAGTCATTCATAAAAGATCTATTGCCATTATTTGGTATTTGCCACAGGGGAGAGAAAATTTGCCATTCATGGCATTTGCCATGAATGTATAGTGTAGGGGATCAGCAGAGACTTCCTAGTGGATGAAGAAAAGTTAGGAGAGAGGGGGTGGAGGGCATTCTAAATAGGGAGAACAGTGTCAACAAAGACCTAGCTGGAGGAAATCAATGGGACTTACAGAGCTAATAACGGTAGTTCTGTTTGGTGAAAGAAGAGGATATACAAAAAGCAGAAAAAGGAAATAAATTTGGGATGAAAGGTAGGGGGCATATGATTGAAGATGATTCAGGAAACACAATCCTCAAAAGGCCTAAATACAGATTTTGGACTTTATTCAGCAGCCAATTGGAAGCCACTATGCCTCTGGAAAAGGGAATAGCAGAATTATAGCTGTGCTTCATAAGCAAAATCTGACAAAATCATCATCTTTGTCATTGCTGCTGTCATGATGGGTAATATTTATGAAGCACTGATGCTATGTTGGAACTTTCCTAAACACTTTAAACTGAATGTGGAGGAGGGTCTTTGGGGAGATCAGTTTGGAGGCAGAGGTAAAGTTCAGGATGAATGTGGCCTGAGCTGTCTCAGTAGCAGTGGGATGCAGAAGAGGGATAGACAGAAAGAAAGCAAAGAGTCAGGACCAAGAGGACTTGGCATCAGTGATGCTGTGGTTGCAGAGGTATGGGAGGAGTCAGAAAGCCTCAGCTGGGAGACTGGGAGGATAGAGGTCACAGTGAGGTCTAGGATGTGTGATTCTCTAATTCACAAGTCTAGTAGACAAATCTGGAAGCCTACCCCAAAGACACAATCAAAGTATCCCTTTTGTCACTCCAAGCTCAGGAAGGGCAGAAATTCAGGGAAGATTTGTTCTTCCATATGTTTTCCTGGTCCTATTAACCTAGAACCTATTGGTTGGAGCGAGAGGAAGACCTGGAGTATGTGGGGGATGAGGATTTCTTTGCATTGACCCTGGTGCCTTCTTGGTGAAGGTCTTTCTGTCATGTTATGTATCAGATTAGGTCCCCAAGATAAGAAGGAAGCCCCAGATTTTAACCTGCCTTGCTTGCTTCTCTGTTCCTACAGGTGTCTGTGAGGTGGCCCCTAAGCCCCTTGGTACCCATATCCTCACAGATGGAATGCCTTCTCTGAGACTGCACTCACTCCTTGTGCCTCATAAAAACCCTCTGCTCTGATCAAGAGGGCACCACACCCTGATCTACCCTCAGTCCATGCTCTGTGGACTTGGCCTTTTCTCAGGTACCACCCTCCTCACAATCAGGAATACTCTCATCCATTTCTCCTGAACCAGCCCAAACCTTAGGCTAGCCTTCAAGGCTCAGCTCAATTCCTCCTCCATTTAGGAAGTTTGTAACAATTATTCCATCACTGAGCTACAGAGAAGTTTTAAAGCAGCAAGGGAACTTAGCAATCATGGCACAACTCTTTAAACTCCATGGAGGAGGAAACTGGAGCCTGGAGAAGTCAGAAGAAGGTCCACGAGTAGAATCCAAGTCCAGAGCACTCCCCTGACAAGCCTCCCATGAACTTTACAGCTGTTTTATTTCACCTGTCCCTGTCACAGACTGTGACACTATCTGTAAGGACAATGGCTCCTATGGCTCTTCTTCACAGTGCCTAGAACAGAGCCCTGGATTGCAAATAGCTCAGGAAACAGAATCTTCAATAGCCACAGGCTCAGAAAAGACAACAGGTGCCGAGAAAAAGCAGCACACAGATGAACAAGGAAAAATATTCCCTCCTTCCAGCAATTCTTCACTGAGACATGAGCTAAGCCCAGCCACTGGACCAGGGGTGGGAATGGAAATGATGCATTTAGAGGAGACTTTTGCATCCGAAAGAGATTTCTGCATCCAATATTAGTGTTCCAGCCCAGGGCCTCCTGGGAGAGCAGTTTCCAGAGTTGGCAGAAGGGGTCATGCCGAGGTCAGCCTCCAGCCTCCAGGCATCTGTGATGGTGGTGGCTGTAGCTAAGAGATTTTTCTTTTAAAATTGAATTTTCAGATTTGGGGAGCTTAAAGAACCATTCAAGATCAACCAATTCAATTCCTGAATGTTTCAAATGGAGAAATTGAGGTCTGGTAAGGAGAGGAACTTGATCAAGGTCATAGCCAGAACCCAGTGGCAGATCTCTTATGGTTCCAATCCAGGGCCCTTTGCAGGGCAACTTTTCTCAACTAGGTCACACATTGAGGTAGCCAGGAAGACAACTGGTGGGGTTAAGTGGACACCAAATATTTCTACATCATTTTTAAAATGTAAGAAAAATCAATTACTGATAGACTGTTAGATTACTGGGCTTGACTAAAGGTCTAAGTGAAGAAGCCACTTGCTCAAATTCATACAGCTAGAAAAAAGTGAAGCCATTTATTTGGCTCCAAAGTCTTTCCTTTTTATCATTGGCCTATGCTGCCACAAGTGCTACCTATAGACTCAAAATAGAGAAAGAAAGACAGGGCAGACAGACATTCTGAGAGGTCCAGTAAAAGATTCCATTAGCACACTTTCTGACTGAACCTCTCCTTTGCCTCAGGCATTGTGCTGGGCACTTGGGGACACAAAAAGGATCCAGGAGCATAGAGACTAGGAGGTAACTTCCAAGGATATTCCAAATGAGCAATTATAAAGATTGGAAGAGAAACAAACTCAGCCCTCTAAGTTCCGAAAAGAATAAGGTTGAAGAACAGTACATGAAAGGGATGGTGTGACAGAAAAAGCTGGCAGGTCCCACCTTAAGATGTATGTGTCACTAGCCATAGTCATCTTTAAACTTGCTAGCATGGTACAATACCTGGTGCATAAAAGGCTCTCGATACAGAGCAATTGAGCTAATGCACAAATAAATTAAACTAGTTCCTCAAAGGGAACTGAACTGCTGTTCTAGTGCTTGCAGAGAAAGGGTCTGTTTATCAGGTGGCATCCTGCCCCTCTCTATCTGCATAAAGGTCAGGAGGAAACTGGTGGGTCCAGAAATGCTGACAGGGACAGAGCTTCCAGCCACAACCACTTCTCTATGGCAACAAGCCAATAGAAAACTGCACAAAAGACTAAGAAACAAGTTTTAAAATAAAGATTCAAAACACTGTGAGTTTAAAATCACTGGGTATGGTGCACATGTTTGTAATCCTAGTACTTGGGAGGTTGAGACTGGAGGATTGTAGGTTTAAGGACAGCCTCAGCAATTTAGTGAGGCTCTTAGCAACCTAGTGAGACCCTGCTTCCAAATAAGAACCAAAATTGGTCTGGGGATGTAGATCAGAGGTAGAATGCCTCTGGGTTTAATTCCCAGTAAAACACACACACACACACACACACACACACACACACTAATCACACATGTAAAGCAATAATATTCAGTCTCTCAGCCATTAGCAGAGGCAGGCACAACCACACTAAGAAAAGTACTTCCTTCTACTTTTGCGGCCCATACAGCTTGTATGCGGTGGTGGCTGTAGCATAGGGGCCAAGAAAGAAGAACAGGTACCACTTTCCTTCTGTCTCCTAATGTCCAAATCCTTCATCAACTGCCAGGGCTCAGCTGTATTTGCCTTTGTGTTCCCAAGATGACTTAACTGCACCTTCTACTAAACCAAAGCCTTATGTTTAAAGCCAAAGCCTTCTGTTTACATTTCAGATATAAAACTTACCAGTCTATTTTATTGTACTTCTGTTTACTTATTCTGCCCCCCATATACACACACCAGTAGAGAACCTGGTATGTGATAAAGCCTCAATAAATATTTTGTGAATTGAGTCAGTAGTATGAGAAAACATTTTAATTTGAGTAGCTGGAAATCAACCTCCTCCTGTTTAAGGGAGTTCATTCAGACTATCACTGCCACCAAAGCCTTGGGTGCTCTTAGAGTGTGACTGCAGTGTCACCTCCTCTCCTCTGTTGGATCTGCTCCCTGCCTTTCAGTCAATGCCAGTGTGTGGTCTCCCTACAGCTTCATATACATCGTCATATTCAGAAGGTCCCGGCAAAACAGGCTGGACAAAAGACTCCCAAGTTCAGACCTAGCTTTGCCACCGCCCATCTCTGTGAATTTGTACCAGTCATTTCACCTCGTGGAACTTAGAGTCCTTGCCTGGGAAATGGGAACTGCCCATTGCCATGCCTCTGTTCGGCCTACCTCATGAGGCCAGTGTGAACAGGCTGTGAAAGCTGCCAAGTGGGTATGTGCGAAGGTGAGGGAGGGTTTTGTTTGAAAAAGGTGGCTTGCCTATGATCACATGGGAGAGAGTGATAAGAGCAGGGCACAGATTTTCTAATTCTTGCTCCAGAACTCTTTCCACAACTTCATGCTGCTTTAGACATTCCATCTAGGCATTCTTCAATTTTGGCAACAGCAATTCCACATTCCATTAAAATGAGAAGCATTTCGGATTGCCCGTGGGTTATAAATCTACGCAGTGGAACAGAGGCTCCACTTCCAGGCAGAATGTCACCTGACACATTCTAGGGAGTTAACTCTTATGTGCCCAGAGTCTCCTCCAGTCTCCAGGTCACTGTTAACTAAGCCAAGGCTGAGAGATCATCCTGGCACCTAAAACACTCTTGTAGTGGCGGAGCCCAGTCTTCTGATTCAGCAAAAGTAGTGACTACAGTATTGCAAATCTTAGAGAAGCAGCTCTGGAGAAACTGCTATGGCTTGGAGCATGAGTGTCAATGGAAATTGCTATGGCTACCCAAGGGCTTGACTCTGGAAGTAGGGACACTGATTCCCTGCCCCATAAAATCAACAGAAATAGATCTGAGAGAGATGGGAGGGGCACACATGCCCCACTGCTCAGTTCCAACAGCTTCTAGGTCCATATGCCAGAGAAGGCACTAAGTGTAACTTCTTCAGTCCTCAGCAAGGACTTTGAAAAGGAGGAGGGGAGGAAGTGAAAGATGAAGGGAAATGTTCTTTTCAATAGTCCTAACTCTTACACCATGACGGATTTTTCTGTCAACTTGTCTAGCCTTATGGAGACCAGTGGTTTGGGCAAACATTAGCATAAATGTTTCTATAGGGCATTTTTAGATGTGATTAACATTTACAATCAATTGACTAAGTAAAGCAGATTACTCTCCATATATAAGGTGGGTGAGCCTTCAACCAGCTGCAGGCTTTAAGAGCAGACTGAGGTCTCCCCAAAGAAGAAAGGACTCTGTTTCCAGAATGCTACATAGGAATTTCGCCCATTTGCCAGCCTTCAGATTCAGGATCACAACTTTAGCTCTTCCCTGAATCTTCACTTGGCAGCTTGCCATATGGATTTGGGGCTTGCCAGTCCCCTATTACCAAATTTTCTCTCTCTCTCTCTCTCTCTCTCTCTCTTCCTCCCTTCCTCCCTCTCTCTTCCTCCTCTTTCTCCTCCTCCTCCTCCTCCTTCCCCCCACTCCCCACCCCACAAAGAGAAAAAGACATAGAGATAGAGATATATCCTATTGATTCTGCTTCTCTGGAGAACCCTGATGTATTGTCTATTTCATCTAATTTACCTAATTTAATCCTTCAAATGACCCAGGGAGATAGATTTTTACAATTCTGGTGTTTGTTTACAGATGAGGAAACTGAGGCTTAGAAAGTGAAGTCATTTGGTTTACCACAGTGCCACGAAGAAGTAGAATCTCTCTGAAGAATGCTGGGACAGAACTCTTGGCCAAAGCAATAGTGTTGCTGTTTCTCTGAGTTTTCTTTCTCCTTGGGAGTGCAGTTACTCCCTACCACCCCAAAGAACTGGGGGTATGAATTTTTTGCCCATTCAAGCAGGACAACTTGCTCTTACAAAACATAGTCTTTAGGATCTACATTTTTCCCTGGTTCTGTCTCGGACTTCAGGTTTTGTTTTTTATGAAAACTTTAAGGATTCATCACTCTTGAACCTGATCCTGGAGTAGTCAGGGAAAATGGTGTTTTTGTTAGTCAATGAGTAGTCTTCCTTCCAAAGGTAATTCAGACTGCCAATTGTTTCCCTTTGGTTCCTGCCAAGAAGTGGGGAGATTGTGCTTTCTGCTGAAATAATGAGCCCTAAATGTGCTGTACTGGAGAAGGATGACTGAGCAAGCCTTCACTCTTCCTCCTTCAGCTCCCTGTTCCCACTCGGAGGTTTCTAAACTTCCTCTTAGAGTCTCCTGGGGAAGGGGCAGCACTGTTCTCTTGAATAATCTAGCCCAAGGATGGATGAAACTCTCTTTCCTTAGTTCCTATTAGTGTAGCTGAGATAGGGCAATATTTGCAGGAGGAGGTTTTCTAAATGTTTGGGGGCCCTGGAAAGGAAATGAACACAGCAATCCAAACTAACCTATAAGCAAGTAGGGCTACTAGGATGAGGTTTCTGACTCAATAACTCCCTTCTCTTTGTCATTTGAACTTTTTTTTGTGTGTGTGGTACTGGGGATTGAACCCAAGGGTTCTACCTCGGAGATATACCCTCAGTTTATTTTATTGTTTATTTTGAAACAAAGTCTCACTAAGTTGCAGAGGACCTCTTGTTGCTGAAGCTAGCAGTGAACCTGTGATTCTCCTGTCTCTGCCTCCCAAGTACTGGTATTACAAGTGTGCATCACCATGCCCAGCTGTCATTTGAACTTTTTGCAGTTTCTACTTGTCTTTTTCTTGCTTCTTGACTTAAAGGTATGACTTCCCAGAACAGTACTTCCCAACATGTTAAGGTACACAAAACATGCAAAAATTTGGCACATGGGTAAACAAAGAGGTAAGTATACAGTTCAAGAAGACAGGCTCCTAATGGTCCAGGCTGAGCCAGCCACCCTAAAGTGCCAAAAGGATCATTATTTTGGAAGTTCATCCTATGATCCCATCAGCCAGTGAGAGGAAAAAATATTTACTGAGAACGTATGATGTACCAGACACTAAGCACTTTGTATATATCAATGTATTAATCTTCGCTACAACCCTTAGAGTTAGCACTTACCATTACCTCCATTTTAAAGATAAAAGAAAAAAGAAAAAAAAAAAAACAAGATAGAGAATCAAATTGCTTGCCCACTATCACACAGCTAGTTAAGTGGTAGCTGGGATTCAACCCCAGACAGTCTGGCTCTATCTAATTTACTCCAAACAACAACTCTGCAAAGTGAGCACTATTTATCCTATTGTAAGAGCTGAGAGATGAAGGGTTGAGCACTCAGTAGGATCACACAACTAATCAGAAGAGAATCAAATATTCTACCCATGAGCATTTCCTTTCTCAAGCTCTCCCTGGAAAGGACTGTGGGGCAACAATTCCAGGCTGAACTCAAGGAGATCCTCTGGGTGGAAAGGCCACAGAACCAGGAATGGAAGTCCAGAGCCAGCAGGAAGGCTCTTTTGGCAGGTGACTTTGGATTGATGAGGTTTCCAGGTCCTTTTTTTCCCTAAGATGGGCAGAGACTTGGGACCTGGGAGAGCCAGCCTCTTGTGACCATGTGCATGTTCTTCTGTTAGAATACATGGACACTACATGACTGGCTTTCTGGTGTCCACCCTACCCCAGTGCTATCCTACAAGTGGGCTCATATGTGAACCTGCTTGTAACGAGGACTGAGCCAGACATGGGAAGTGTTTCCTGGTGGAAAGGGCAGAGGCTTAGAGGGACTCAGATCTGCCCTCCACTACCTATGGGGATTGAGGCAAGTTTCTTAATCCCTAAGATTTCCAGTTTACTTATTTATAAAACAAGAAAACAAATAAATTCCCCCCTTTGAGGCTGTTATGAGGGAAAAAAAGAAATATGAAATCCTATAGCAAAGAAAACATTTAGTAAGTACCTGTAATGTGTCAGGTGCTATATGTATATGTCTTATTTACATTTCACAAAAATCCCATGAGATGGACAGATGTATTTATACCCAATTTATAGATAAGGAAATTGAGGAAATGAGAGACTAAATGATGGACTCACTTGGCAGGTAGGGAGTACAGCTGGGATTAGCCCAGGCTGTATGGCTCCAGGGACCCTGTGCTTTAGAGCTCTGCTGAGTGTCCTACACCTCCCATCTCCTCAACACACTGCCTCCTCCTCACAGGTCCTCCAGCTTCAATCTCTAGCCTTCATGCTGTAAAGGCAGGGATCTAATACCATTATTATTATTATTTTTTTTTTTTCGGTACTGGAGTTTGAACCCAGGGGCATTCTACCTCCGAGCTACATCCCCAGCCCTATTTTTTATTGCTGTATTTAAAATCCTTCCCTGAGACTAGGGGTACAGCATGTGCTTTGTATGTGCAAGGCCCTGGATTCAATCCTCAGCACAAATAATTAAAAATAAATAAATCCTTTCCTGGTTCCTGTTTCTGTCTAAGGTGATCTGAAACTCTTTAGCATGGCATTCAAGGCCTGGCTTCGAGCCAGGTCCTCTCCCACCCCATCCCACTAGGATTTTTGATCTGCTATTCCCTGTATCTGTAGTGCACACTCTCCAAACGAGGTGAACTCCTACTCATCTCTGAAAGCCTAGTCCAAATAGCATCTCCTCCTTCCCAGACTTCTCCAAGTGGCTTATCTAGCTTCCTCTATGCTCCTATAGAATCTAAATATAGCTCTGTAACAGCACTGTTTGCTTATAATCTAATTTGTCAGTTTGTATCTGTCTTCTATGTCAGTGGCTGCTAACATATTTGAGTTTGAGGACCTCCTTTTTAGTATCTGAATATTTCAAGATCTTTCCATATTCACCAATCAAAGCAACAATTAAGGACAAAAAGTTACCATGGGACCAGTGAAGCTTATAAGTGCAATTGTATTTTAGTCAACACAATATCATCTCTGTATATTGAAAACAATGCTGCATGTCAGTACACAGGGATTTAAGGACTTTGTTCTATGCTCAGTGGACTCTAAGCCTCTGGAGCATCCAGATTGAAGACCACTGCTTTGGCCCAGCAAGTGAGCTTTTTAGTGAAATGGAAGCAACATTCTTTGACCCTGTTATATTCTAGGACTGTGCCAGTTGCTTTTCATATCTATCTCCTTTAAATCTCAAGAAAATCTATATATTCCAGGTATGAAAACAGGGACGGAATGCTAAAGCACACTGTCTGAGGTTATACAGTGAATGAGAAACTCAGCAGGGCTTTGGTTCTCGATCTTTTCCTACTCTGCCATTCTGCCTTTAGGGCAGGGACTACAGCGTGTTCATTCTGAGTTTCTAGTGACTCACTCATGGCAGTGCTCAGGGGGAATGAGTGACACCAGCCCAGAGAGCCCTTCTCTAGCTTGTACCCAATTAACCATCAACCTCCTCAGCTACAGGCAAGTGCAGAGGCCCCTCAGACATTAAGAAAGGGAAAGCGCTGAGCAAAACTCTAAGATGGCAAAGTATGGCTACTTTTCCTTCAAGTGCTATTTTTTTCTATGGTTATGGGTTGAAAATAGAATGTCCCCTGGAAAAACTCGTGTATTGGCAATGCAAAAATGTTTAGAGGTGAAATAATTGAATCAGGGCTCTAATCTCATGAGTGGATTTATAATTTGAGTAGATTTACTGGGTGGTAATTTAGGCTGGCAGGGCATGGCTGGAGGAGGGAGGTCACTGAGGTGTGGCCTTGGGGACTACATCTCTTCCCTGGTGGCTCCCTGTCTCTCTTTCTCTGAGTTAAGCTTGGCTTTCCTCTACCATGCTATGCCACCATGATGTCTGCCCTGGAGTCGACGAACTGTGGACTGTACCTCTGAAGTCATGAGCCAAATAAACGTTTCCTTCTGTATATTGTTTTGTCAGGTATTTTGGTCAAAGTGATGGAAAAGTTAACTAAAACATCTATATCATCTACATAAGAGTGATTCCTTCCCTGGTCCTAGACTTAAATTTCTCTCTCTTCATTACCATCTCTCACCCCACTGCTCTCCTTCC
>PVLC010033076.1:0-17731 GCA_004027655.1 Graphiurus murinus | reverse complement strand
ACTCTTTGGGGAGCTCTGCAGGTATGAACTCACTGAATCCTCACAACAGCCCCTGAGGTAGGTACTACTGTGACCTAGAGTAAAAGACATATGTGAATAAGGCACTGCCTCTTCTGTTGACAGGAGGAAGTAGTTCAGTGCAGGAGCCAGTAGAGACTTCCAGCACAAGGGAGATGTGTCATGAGAGTGACACAGAGAAAGGACTGTGGATACCCAGAGAAAGAAGCAGCTCACTGACAGCACTGGAGAAAGGTTCTGTGGTGGAAGGAACAGTATAAATAACAGCACGAGAGCTAGAAGATGTGTTCCAAACGTGAAGAATTCAGTGTAGTAGAGAGAAACCAAAAACAACTCTCATCTTGTTCATCTTGATCTGTGCCAGAGACTGTGCTGAACACTTTATACATAATTGTCCCGTTACTTCTCTTTATTGCATATTATTAGCCCTTAGAGCAGGAAATCACTAGCTCTGCTATTTGAATTCAGAGAGAGTGAGCTAAAATTGAAACCAGGTCTTTCTGAAAAGTGGGGTCTCTTGGAGGAGAGTATGGGTACCAGGGAGGGAAGGAAAGATTGTAGAGGCTGGGAAAACATTGTTCCCTTTACATGGCTGCTGGAGAAAGAGAAAACTTCTCTATATACAGCAACAGAATTTGCCAAACCAGAGTTTCCATTATATATAGTTATATTGCTTGACAAAGGATTTTTTTTAAGTTTGTGCATTTATACCTTTGAAATTTCTAAAAGTGAATTCCCATTTAGGGAAACATTTAACACATTTCTGATATAGAAAAATATAAAATTACCCCAATCCTAACTTTACTGAGAAATCTGGGATCTGTTTAGAGCAAACACATTGATATGCTGGCTTCCTCCCAATTAAGTCTAGGAAATGTGATTGATTGGGGCTTTATGTTTACCAAAGGGGTCTTTCCCCTTTATTCAGTTTACTAAGGATACAGCTGGGGATAGTACTCCATGGTTAACAATAAGAGTGGCTGTTTCTAGAAAGTAAACTCAGAAGTATTAAAGAAAGAGAAGCCAGGTGTGGTGGTGCACGCCTATAATCCCAGTACTTGGGAGGGCTGAGACAGGAAGATCATAGGTTCAATGCCCACCCCTGCAATTAGACTGGGAGGTAGCTCAGGGGTAGAATGACCCTGGATTCTAACCCCAGTACTATCACCACCTCCAAAAAAGGAGAGAGACTATCTTACTTTTTTTTTTTTTTTTTTTGGGCAGTACAGGGGATAGAACCCAGGGGTATTCTACCTCTAAACAACACCCCCACGTCTAGCCCTATTTTATTTTATTATTTTGAAAAAGGGTCTTGTTAAGTTGGTAATGGCCTCATTAACTTGCTGAGGCTGGCCTTGAATCTGCAATTCTCCTATCTCAGCCTCCCAAGAACTAAGACTACAGGTGTGTGCCACCACACCCAACTGAGTATCTTAAAATTTTCAAACTAAACCCACCCTGAAAATATCACATCTATATACTTCAGTCTATAGTGATTAACAAAACCAAAACAAAAATAAAAACATAAAACAAATACCCTAGATATGTTTAATTCTAATTACAATACAAATCCAATATAAAAGACCAAGATATTGTTTCTGTTTTATTGAGCTGAGAATAAAGGTGAAGGCTAAGAAGTAACCAAGAATTCTGAAACAAAGGGTCATTGACAAAGAGCAGCCCAGATGGTAGAAGAAGGAGATCCCAAGTGGTGGGCTGGATAAGTACTGAGTTAAATTTGTACTTTATCCTAAAAGGAATGGCAAGTCACTAAGCAATTTTTAAAACATGATATGAGTTATGATCACAGAAATCCAGGGCCCTATCAAAGTTCATGGTTGACATTTGTAAACCACATGAGGAAATCAGGTTTCCTGGATTTTGCTCATAGAGGAAGTGCTTCCAAGTTTGAAACCAGAGAAGAGCTAATTGGTGAAGACGAGGATGATGAGTATCCTAGGCAGGAAAAATCCAAGAGAGCTATTCATTCCAGGAACTGAATAAAGTCCAGAGGGGCTGACACAAGACTGTGGAGGTGATGGAGATCAATGAGATGAGAGAAGTAAGCAGCACACAGTCATGCCCCTACTGCCTTGGATGCAGGTATCCGAGTTAGACTTCAAGATCTTCAGGAATTCACTGAAGGGCACTAGCGTGATCAAATTTATGCTTAAGAACAACCATCTGGCTATAACCTGGGGAAAGGATTTCTCACCTCTGGTTGTGGTCCTTAGGACAACAAATACATATTTCCATAAAATATAATCTTTCAGAGATGGAAAATATCTTCCTTTGCCCACTAATTTGTTTCTCTTGGACAAAGGGGGAAAAAAGGAAATATGGGATCAAAGGGATCAAAACAATGGGGATCTCTCAAAACTTACAAAAAAAAAGCAAAATTGCATATGCTTAGATTGAATTCTTTGATCATTGCATGCTAGATGAGAGAAGAAATTAGAAAAATTATCTAAAATTAAATGGACTCTGGTAGCTGGGTATGGTGGCACATGCCTGTAATCCCACTACTTGGGAGGCTGAAACAGGAGGAACACAGGCTCAAGACTAGCCTCAGCAACTTAGCAAAACTCTCTGCAACCTAGCAAGACTGTGTTTCAAAACAAAAAAATAAAAAGGACTGGGGATATAGCTCAGTAGAATGCCTCTGGGTTTGACTCCCAGTACCAAAATAAAAAAGGATTCTGTTGATAGCAAGTACTTGTCTAGATGCAAAAGCCAATTTAAAAAGAGAATTGTTCTGGTCATCCCTGTTACCTCAGACAAAGAGAAGTAATCAAAATAAGTCTTGGTGATGTGATTCCGGGTACCATCCAAAAGAGGAGTCTTGCCTTGTGGATTTTGAGAAATATAGTACCACTGCAAAATGATTCCTGTTACAGAGACAAATGTGCCAGATCAATGATCTCAATCCCAATTGACCAAGAAAAAAAATCACATGCAAAGGCCTTAAGAAAAAACAATGCCTGGCCTAATCTTAGGTCTGAGTTGTGTCCCAAGTTTCTGAGCATTTTGTAAACTATAATGGTCCCAGAGAAATAGCCAGGGTAGAGAAACACTACTAAATTAGTCTAAAATTGGAATCTATTTATTTGCCTTTATACAGATGCTGTTATCATGAACAATCTTCTGGTTAAAATTTGGTTTCACATGTAAGTCTTCATAAAGAGAAAGAAGGTGCTGATTGTTGCCACATAAGTATTCTAGAGCAAATAATAACTACATTTCATTTTGTGAATTGATAAACTGATATTGGTGATTTATACAACAATCTTAACATGCCCAGTTATTATAAATCTGTCTTTGAGGAGACAATTCTTCTCTTAGCATAATGACGAATCAGGTTTTGGAGAGTATAAGCCAAGTCAGAATCTTGACCCTCAACTTCATCAAAGTACTGTCATCTTAGGAGGCTGTGTGGGGTCAGATAGCAGGTGTTACTAATTTTTATGAACCTTACACAAATGGTTGATTTCCCCTTTACCATCCCCAGAAGTAATCAAAGAACAATATTTTAAACTCAGGCGTACAGAGCAGTGGTTTAAATGTGAGAAATCAGGTACTAGGACATTGAGCACAGTCCTTAATGAGTCCCTTGGTTATACTTAAACTAAAAGCCCCACTTACCTGAAAAAATATTGTTTTCATCATCAAGGGAAAGTATTCCCTGCAGTGTATTAAGCCTCTCTGGGGTGAGAGGGAAAATATTAGAGTTTAAACGTGGAAATGAACGTAAAAGATGCATGATAAATTTCATAGACCCAGCAGCAGGTACTAAAAGGTCTTTATTTTATTAAAATATTAAACGACTATTCAACTGAGTAAGTGGGACGAAGCTGAGCTCCAGTGGGTATTGTTCTGGCTCTGTAACAGCAGACTCTACCCTTTTTCAAATGTAAATGGAGGGTATCTTTTGTCATCAACAAAAGTTACAGGGAACAATGGAGAATGGAAGAAATGTCATAAAAGCGAATGGAAGAAAGCACAGAGGTGGATAATTCAGCTGCAACATCCTTGAAAACATGCCAAAAATCTTTATCTACAGAGTGAGGGAGCTACGTGGGGAATGAGCAATCTCTTATCCCAGAAAGGAAGGCATCTTGTTTTCCTGTGGGGATGGCATTGGGCCAGAGTGGCCATCCAGGAGGAAAGTGGAAGAATAGAGTTTACTAGAAGGAGGCCCAGGTGAAAGCAGAGAGAGTTGAGAGTGAAAGGGAGGAAAACAATTGCTGGCTGTTTTGCACAGACTGCGAAGGCAGGACAGTGCCAGATGCAGGCTGGGCGCCTGCGGGTCCCTGGGGCTTCTCTAGGAGACACCCCCAGTAGATAAAAGAGAAGCTGACGCCTCTGTGCTGGCTCAGACAGCAAAAAGATGCCCGACCTCTTAATGTTCCAGCAATTGCGCCCCCTTAGTGCACAGTCCAGGTCTAAGCCTAAAGGAACGTTCACCTTGCAACACCAATCTGTACACACTCTACTTAACCTCATGCTAGAAGTATAGAAATCAAGAAAGGAGAGGGTGTGGCGGTGTTTGCTCCAAATGCATCTCTCTGGGATGGCAACAGGGTAGTGAAAGAGTGGTTAGGCAAATGGATTTGGAAGTTAGAAAGCCCCTAAGTTTAGTGCAGCCACTATGGAGATCAATTGTGGAGATGCCTCCGAAAACTGGGAATATGATCCTGCTCTACCACTCGTGGGTACCTTTCCAAAGGGACTGAAATCAGAATATTAGTTATTCATGCATATTCATGTTTACTCACAATAGCCAAATTATAGAACCAGCCTAGGTGTCCATCAACAGATAAGTGGATTATAAAATTATGAGGTATACACACAATGGAATTCTACTCAGCAATAAAGAAGAACAAAATTATGTCATTTGCAGGAAAATGGATAAATCTAGAGAACTGTATGCTAAGTGAGATTAGCCAGTCACAGAACGTAAAGGGTCATATGTTTTCTCTCATATATGGAACCTAGGGAATAATTGGGATACAAGAGGGACTTCAAATAATGGAAGAGAAACTTCAGTGGATCAATGGAGGAGTTCTAGGGAAGGGTGGAAGGGGAAAGGGAGAATTAATGAAGAAAGCACTTCCATTAACACTATCTACATATACAAAATTGTCAATGCCAATCTCAATACCATGTACAGGGAAAGGGAGGGAGTGGTGTGGGAGCCGGTGAGAAGCTCACCAAATACGCTGTGTGCATGTATGTCTCTATCACTGTGAACTTCATTATGATGTGAGGCTTCAATGCACCAATAAAAGTATATTAAAAGATAAAAAAAAAAAGAAATTCTTAAGTTTGTATGTCAGTTCTGCCACTTGCCGGTTTTATGATTTGTACATGTTACTTAACCACGTTGGCCATCCTTTGCTTCATTTATTAAGTCAGAAAATAATACCTGTTAAATAAGAAGTCCAATAAAGGTTTGGGCTCAGTGTTTGGAATAGAGCATCTTAACCAGCAAATGAATCATCGTAGTGCAAGAGAATATTTTGAACTGTGATCTGCTGTCTTCTCCACTCCACTTGCTTCTCACTCCTCATTTTGTTTCTTCACATGAGCCCTTATCCTTTCTTCAGCCCAGGAAGCTGCAAAGGAGTTCCTCTCTGCCTTAAAGAAGTGTGTCATCCGGGTGTAGTGGCACATGACTGTAATCCCTGTACTTGGGAAGCTGAGACAGAAGGATCTCCAGTTCAAGGACAGTCTCAGCAAGTGAGACTCTCATCAACCTATCAAGACCCTGTTTCAAAATAAAAATAAAATTGGGCTGGGGGTGTAACTCAGAGGTAGGATGTCTCTGGGTTCAATCCACAGTACTATTAAAAAAAAAAAAAAAAAGAAGTGTGCAGTGGAGGACCAAGGAAGGAATACATGAGAGTATTTGGCTCTTGAATTTCAAGAACTATGATCCAAGCCAACTGTCAGTCAGAAAAGATTTATAATAATAAATTATCAAGTTTTTATTTTCTTTTTCCACATGTAGTTATGATCCCAGGACAGAGAAGAAAGAGGAACTATTGAGAGAGGAAGGGTTAGATTAGATATAGAGTGATCATGGAAGTTGGGTAGAGTACTATGAGCCAGCATCAGCCCAGAGGAGGCACCAGCAGAGAACTGACTCACCACCCACATATATTTCCCTTTTAATTCCTGTGATCCCTGTGCACCACCTGACTTGAGCAGCTATACTAATTTTTTTATATGCAAAGTTCAGTTATACAACCATGTATATGATATTTATATATTTCTATATATTGGTATTTAATATGTTGATTTTATATGACAATTTTTTTCTCATCATCTGGTGAGGATCACCCACTGACAGTAGCCAACAAGTCACCCAATGATCACCCAATCATGGGTTGAACATGACCCCACCCATTTGATTGCTAAGACTTTGTTCAGATCCATTTGACCCATGGTGCAACACCCCTTCAAGATTCTCACTGTTAGAGTTTGGATCTTGAATGTCTCCCCAAAGTTCATGTGTTAACAGGAATGCAGCAATGTCCAGAGATGGGGTTTTTAGGAAATGATTGGCTCACAAGGGCTCTAACTTGATCACTGGATGAATCTACTTAATGGATTCATAATTTGAATGGGCCACTGAATGGTAAAGGTAGGCAGGTTGGACGTGGCTGGACTTCTACTCTAGAATGATCCTGTAGGTGCTGTGCTTAGTGGTGGGAGCAGAGAGACAGACTGAAAGTCTGAGGAAATAACACAGGTAATGATAGCATGGGCCAAGGGAATGGAGGAGAGTGATGGGAAATTGTCAGATTCTGGTTTTATTTCAAAGATAGAGAAAAAACAGGATTTGATGATGGATTGAAACTGGGATGTGAGGGATAGAGAGGAATCAGAAAAGACACAAAGATTTTATCTTGAGTAGACAAATACTGCTGCAGAAAGACCATAGGGGAAGCAGGCTTTGGAGGCAAGGGGCAGTAATCCACAGTTCAGATAGGGGCATGTTAAACTTGAGTTGATTTATGGACATCAAGCCTATTGAGTAAGCAGTAAACTATGCAAGTCAAGTATCAAGGGGGAGAGGTCTGAGATGAAAGTATAGTTTTGGAGTCAACATCATAAAAGTCGAGATTTAATAACTCAATTGGAAAATGATTATAAATAGAGAAAAACACCAAGAACTAAAACTAAGAGCTAAACACCATGATTTAAAATTTGGAGGGATTGAGAAACAATCAGAAAATTGAGACTGAGAAGGGGTAGCCAGTGATATAAGAAAACTAATAATGCTTCCAATAATAAATTTTTATTGAAAGTGAATGAATAAATTAATGAATGAGATTATGGGTTTTGGAGAAAAAAACCTTGGTTATTCTTATACTCCTACTATCATATAGACTTAAAAAGGATAAATATAATTATGAAGGCAGAGAGCCCTAATAGTAATGTTTTGAGAGGGATCATCCCAGCAAACCCAGAGTATCTATTCTAGGTCTTAATTTTCAACTAGGGCTATAAATCAATATCAGTTAAGAGCAAGTACTGGGACCAGACAATAAGAATTCTCATTCCAGCTTGGCTTTTTCTGCCTTCATTTTATCATCTGAAAAATTGCTATAATAATAGTAACCACCTTGTAGGATTCTTAAGAAGATTAAATGTTAAGACACATAAACTAAACTACTATCAGGATAGTTCATGGCACTCGGAAAATTGTTGTTGTTGTTATTATTATATTAGGTACATGATAGGTGATCAACAACTGATCTAAATTGCTTTATGTCCCAAATTCTCTCAAAAGAAAGAATGAGCTAGAAAAAATGTTATTTTGGATTGAACTGAATAGATACATCTCAGAAGAAGAACTACAAATGTCAAATAAATATACAAAAAAGTTAACACCATTAGCAATCAGGGAAATGCAAATCAGAACTACACTGAAATTTCATATAACTCTAGTTAGAATAACAATTGTCAAGGATATAATGAGCGAGGTGTGTGTCACATGCCTATAATCCCAGTATTTGAGAGGCTAAGACAAGAGGTTTGCAGGTTTGAGGCCAGTCTCAGCAACTTAGTGAGACTCTGCTTCAAAATAAAAAATAAAATATAGGTGGAAATCTATCTCAGTGGTAGAAAACTCATGGGTTTAATCCCCAGTACCCCCTCTCACCAAATACAAACAGTCATAAATGCTGTAAATGCTGGTGAGGATGTGGAGAAATAGAAACTCTTATATATTGTTGGTAGAATTGTAAATTAGTACAAACACTATGGAAATCAGTATGGAGGTTCCTCAAAAGACTAAAAATGGAACCCCTATATGACCCAGCTATACCACTCCTCATTATCTTTCCAAAAGAATTAAAGTGAAAATACTATAGTGATACATACATAACCATGTTTATAGCAGCATAATTCACAATAGCCAAATTATGGGACCAACCTAAGTGTCTGTCAACAGTTGAATAGATAAAGAAAATATAACATACACACAATGACATTTTGCTCAACCATAAAAAAGAACAAAATTATGTAATTTGAAAAAAAAAAAAAAACTAATGGACTTAGAAAATACTATGGGAAGTGAAATCAGCCAGTTTCAAAAAGTTAAGGATTGTATGTTTTCTCTCATATGTGGAAGCTAGAGAGAAATTGTGAAACAAAAAGATAAATGAGGAGAAAGACCAGTAGAATAGTGGAAGAGGATTTGGGGGTGTAGTTGGGAAGGAGAGGAGGGAGAACTGATGATGAAGGCAGCTGTTCAAATAATGCTATGTATTTACATGAAGCTATCACTACAGATATTAATGGGGAGGAGTAAATAAGAGAGTGAGATCTGGAGGGAATCACAACAAGTGCCCTGTGCATAGATGAATGTATCATTTTGAATCTTATAATGATGTATAATTACAATACACCAATGAAAATATTAAAAATAAGAATAAATTTTATTTTGGGAAAAAAGTCATTTAGGGGCCTTTCAATGGAATTCAAGCTTGTCTGCTTAGTGGCATGTATGTCTTTTATTTTTTTAACAAATGGTCATACCTAAGGACCTTCTGCTGATATGACTGTTGTTTTTTCTTTTTTCATTGTGTGTGTAAATACCCCTCACATTTTGAAATTGTTTATGGGTTCTAGGGAAACCCTTGTTAAATTGAAATGCCTCATTTTAAAAAATAATCTTCGATGCTTTATTAAAATATTAAGGATTGGATGTTCTTACGAGGCACTCGATATTTGATTCAATTAGAGAAGAGAATGGGTCTTTTTCTATGGTGAAAAAGGGGAGAAGAGATCTATATAGAATTTTTATTTCTACATTTCCATTCACTCCCATCAGGTGCTTTGATTTTGCTTTTCTACTTTGAATTGTTTTTCCATGTAAAACTACTCCTTTTTTTTTTTTTTGGTACTGGGGATGGAACCTGGGGGCATTCTACCTCTGAGCTAAAGCCCCAGCCCTATTTTTTATTCTTTATTTTGAAATAGGGTCTCACTAAGTTGCAGAGGCCTCACTAAGCAGCTGAGGCTGGCCACAAACCCGGATCCTCCAGTCTCAGCCTCCCAAATGTTGGGATTACAAGCGTGTGCCACCATGCCCGGCTAAAACTACTCTTTCTACTTGATCTCCTTCATCTTATTCTCCAGTAAAGGCAATTGATATTGAACCCTATTTTCCTTCTTAGGTGTGTGGTACACAAAGAAAATCCAATACACGGTTGATCTCATCAAACAGATCAATCAGAGGATGATGATTTGTTTTCAAAATGATTCTTTGCTTTTCAAATGGAAGTCCCAGTAGGATTTCTTTAAATAGTTTTCCATCTGTAGGACACTGCCACTACAATATATTATTGAGAACTTGATTCAGCAGATAGTAAATACTTAAGGAATATCTATTTTTATTGATGGTATGATCTTTCTGATACCATAGGCATTGTGTATATATCTGTCCTTCCCCTTAAAGTCAGGATGGCAAATGGATTTTATTGCTTGTTCCAGCTAAGATTGATTGGAAAGGGGTGTCCAGAGTGTCCAGTTTAAAAAGACTGAAATTGAATTCAGGTTCATATGGAAAGAACATCAAGACTGATTAGAAACGTCTGATGTGGGAGCAAAAGAGGAGAATGTCTGCACATGCGCTTTACAATGGCACTGGCGGATTTCATTGGGGAAGGTGGTATGCCTCTTTGAGAGAGCACAGCACAACGTATGGCATGTGTAAGCACTGTGTATTCATTGAGCTCAATGAAAAGGAAAGATAATGACTCTCAAGATTATTTGCAATAAATCATGGCTTCCTTATATGTATCTTATCCTTTTGTCACTCAACGAACACATTTATTGAGCACCTACCAATTGAAAGAAGTTCCCCCATAAACTGATTGTCAAAATACCTCTTTTTCTTTTAAAAGGGACCAAAACTTTCCCTCCCCTCTCCTCCCCTCTCTCCTCCTCTCCTCTCCCCCTCCCGCCCTCCCCCCCACCTCTCTCTCTCTCTCTCTCTCTCTCTCACACACACACACACACACACACACACACACACACACACACACCCCTCAGTGATAAACCCATGATAACAAGGATTTGGGATTTGCCTTGTTTTACCTGTATGCCTCTAGGACTCTGCCTACAGTTACCTACTCTATATTTGAGATCATCTAAGGGCTTTTCTAGGGTCTCTCTTTGCTAGAATCATAGCATAAATCATCAGTCATCAGTGAACAGGTGCAGCCTAGAAGTTGTACAAATATCATGTAATAGTTCTGCCTTTGGATTTGTTTTTAGTTCTAGGGATTGATCCCAGGAACATTCAACCTCTTAGCTACATCCTATTTTATTTTTCATTTTGAAACAGAGTCTTGCTAAGATGCTGAGGGCCTCACCAAATTCCTAAGACTGTTCTTGAATATTCAAACCTCCTGTCTCAGCCTCCCAAGTACTGTGATTACAGATGTGGGCCACCACACCCAACTTTCCGGACACTTAAAGGTTAAGTGATAGCCTGGCAAAGTGGTGCATGCCTGTAATCCCAGTTCTTGGGAGGCTGAGACAGGAGGATTGCAAGTTCAAGGACAGCCTCAGAAGTATAGCAAGAATCTCAAGCAACCTAGAAAGACTCTGTTTCAAAACAAAAAATTTAAAAAAATGTCTATGGGTGTAACTCAGAGGTAGAATGCCCCTGGGATCAATTCCCAGTACAATAAATAAATTAAAGGATAAGTGTTAATAACCCTTTAGCTGAACTAGATCATAATCACTGAAAAAGAAAATAATCCAAAGGCTTTCTAACCACCAACAAAATGGTCACAGAACTAGGAAAATTTAGACTAACAAGAGTAGTGATGATAAACTTAAACTCCTAAAGACACCCTGGCCTTGTAACAGGGAGCTCCTGTCTTGAGTGACATGGATGAGCAAAACATACAGCTTTGCAGCTAGGTCAGTAAGCAATGGGAACACCTACAAGTGGCACATTGTGTGTTTTGTATGGTATCTTAAATATTTTCTCAATTTTACCCAAATATCCTGTTATGAAGCTGGGTTGTGTGGAGGAGCTCCTGTGAATCTGTAAATGCTCTAAAATTCTAAGTGAATTTTGGAAATTGGGTACATCTTTCTGAGAAGACATTTCAGAAACAGTCCAGAAATAATGTAGGCAGCCTCCTACAAGGCCTTTAGTTTATAATTCATGACCTCCACTTGCTTTCCCTTTCCTCCATGCCCCATCTTCATTTATCTTAATCTAGATCCAGCTTACATGATTGTTAGTTTTTTTCCAAGGTAAATACTATCCATTTCAAGGAGGAACAAAGTAAAAGGGTCTCATCTGACTAGTAATCTTTTTGTCACCTGCACTTAGCCAAAGGAAGTGCTCAGTAAACATTTGATGATAGAAGGTATGAACCATCTATTAATAACAGCAGAGTCATTAAGCTGTTAAGCAAGATTATTATAGGCCTCAAGTTTGGGTTTGATTTGGTGTCATTGTGTTCACAACTTGACTTTTTTAAGAGCTACAGATGAAGGAAGGAACTCATTCTAATTCTGAATTTAAATATTACAATAGATAGCAATTAGCACAGACATCAAAGGAGAGGAGAAAATTTCATCATTACGGGGATAAGGATGTTATTATTATAACCAAAGAAAGATGATTAGATGCAAACCTATTATAGCAGCTTCTAATAAAATAAAGACTCGTAAAATGAGTTAAATTACCTTCTTAATATTAAACAAGTGGTTTTAAAGAGGTATCATGCAGGAACTGAATATGAGGGCAAGTCATGGTACATTAGCTCTCCTGTTACTGCATTCCATGACAAATAAAATAAATGAATACATGTAATCATGATCACACCAATATTTATGAAGCTGCCTTATCTTTCAGTATCTTTACCACATATTTTCATTCCTTTATTAGATTGAAAAGTGTACCAAGTCAGGTTTGGGATATTTGAGTCTCAAATGTATAGCCCACTGGGATCTATATTTATTTTACTGACTAGGTAACACACATGACTCCTGACAATTTCCAGAACCAAGACTGTGCGTCTATATGAAGGAGAGCTCATATCCTCATCTCATTTCATTTTCCTCCCATAAATACAGGGATCAGTCACAGTGATGGAATTTTTGTATCTGTCAAAGTGACTGCCTTTATCACTGAAGGACGAATAAGAAGGTTCTAAAAGAGTTCCAATAGAGTGTTCAGGAACAGCCTTCCTTCCGTGGGAATTACCTGAAATCATATACAGTCTTTACTGGTCACAATGATTATTAAATCTCAGCAAAAGTACATATCCCTTCAAAAGAGAGAATGGAATGGCTTACAGAAGAGGTGACATCTCTGTTTAATAGCCGAGAACACCAGTTCAAAATAATTTGGGATGGGAAGAGAAGCTTACCTTATCCAATTGAAGGGTTCAGGGGAACTTGAAGTTGTCAGAATGCAATTATCCCTGCTGGAATTTGGTCAGGCCAGAATCTGACACTTCCAAGCAATGCTGTGGGCCTTTTTAATGAACATGAGGCTTCAGATTGGATTTCACCTTGATTCAAGGTATAAAACCTGCACTCTGAGAGTACAAAGTGCAGAGATGTTAATTAGTTCACTACTGGCAGGTTCTGAATTGCCTTCTTCGAGATCAATAGATTAAACTCTCATTTCACAGAAGGAAACTGAGGCCTGGAAAACCTCACACAACAAGAGAGTGAGTTAGTAACTCTACTTTTTTTATGCCCCCTTTTGTGTTCCTGAGTTCACAGGTTTCCCAATTCAACTTAATTCACCAACTATCCCATAGCTCCTGTTCTGCACTAGGCCCTTTGCTGAAATCATGTGAATTTACATAGATGATGGAGACCTGGCTTCTGCTTTCTAAAAATTGCTACTTTGGCTGGAGAGATTGATATAGACACAAACAGTTCTATCAGAAATCAAAGTGTGTGTGTGTGTGTGTGTGTGTGTGTGTGTGTGTGTGTGAGAGAGAGAGAGAGAGAGAGAGAGAGAGAGAGAGAGGCAGTTTTCCATTACTAAAACAAATACCTGAGATATAAAGAGAACAGGTTTATTTTGGCTAACAACTTTAGAGGTTTCAATTATTTTGAACCTGTGATGGTACATCATGGTGGGTGTCTGGGGTAGAAAGGTACCTCGCTAGTGACCTAGAATCCTCCTGTTAGAATCTCTTAAAAGTTTCACCACCTCCCAATAGCATTGGATTGGGGAACAAACCTTTCACACATGAGCATTTGGGGACACGACAGATCTAAACTATAGAAGTGTGCTGTAGGCTCTAGGAAAGAACAGATCCAGGGCCATGGGAACGTGTCCAAGGGAAGGAGTCCCTTCCTTGGAGGAATCTGGCGATGATGCCTGGGTGAGACCAGCCTTCTTGGGTTTCCTAACTCTTACCATAGCCTTCCATGGAGTTTGCTCTCCTGATCAGGTATCCTGCTCTGCCATTTCTCATACCTAAACTTTCATTCCAAACTTTTCTCAAACTCATTTTTTTTGAGCTTTGCTAATTGTATCTTGGGGACAAGGTGGATCCAAGTTTAGTAAAGCCTGAAGACTACAAAATTTGGGTGGCCCTCTTTAAGAAAAGAATACAATGTTATAAACACAACCATAAGTCCAAAAGCAAACACTTATTTAAAATAAGAAATGTCAACAAACTGTTAGAACCTTGGAGGAGAGGTACCTTTCTTCAGTTTGCCAGAAATACTTACATAGAGAGTCTTCTTGATTGGTACATAATTTCTACCCATTCATCCCATCCCCAATACTCTGTTGCTCCTGCAAACTTCTATCTGTTGACAGTCTGTGCAAGATTTACAGTAAGTCTGCTTTTGCTTGGGAACATGACTGGCTCAAAGCCACACAGTGTATACACTGGCCATGCCAGGCCTGGAACCAGGATTGCTTTAGTGGAATGAGCACAGACTTTAGAGTCATCCAGACCTGTGTCCAGTGCTGACCCAGGTACTACCTAGCTGTAGAATGTTGTGCAAGTCAATTCTTAATTTCACTTTCTCCCTCTTACCTGGGGATAATCATATTGATCTCATAGGGCTGACAATTGTCCTAGTTGCCCAGCACTGTTTCTGATTTGAAATAGTGCTCAAGAAAAGGTAACTATAGCTGAGCATGGTAGTGCATGCCTGCAATCCCAATACATGGGAGACTGAGATAGGTGGATCACAGGTTCAAGGAAAGCATCGGCAGTGCATCAAGACTCTTGGTAATCTAGAGAGACCTTGTCTCATAACAAAAATAAATAAACAAATAAAAAGGACTGGAGGTGTATCTCAGAGGTAGAATGCCCCTGGGTTCAATTCCCAGTACCACTAAATAACTAACTAAGTAAGTAAGTAAGTAAGTAAGGTAACTGTCACAAAGACTGCTTCCTTTCCTCCCATAGTCTTCTTCCATGGCAATAGAATTTCTAACATTTAGATAGGCACATGCATGTCCTGGTCAAGTCCACATTTTCCAGCCCACATTACCAGCTAGATTTTACTACGTGACTAAATTTTGGTCATTGGTATATAAGTAAAGCTAATGTGTCCAACTTCTAGGAGGTCTTCTTAAAGTGCTTAAGTAGGCCCCTCCCCAACCATTTCTTTTCTGTTGGTGACAAAGTAGTCATATTATAGGGTGAGGTATCTTGGAGAATGAGACCACATGTGGTAGAAGATAGAAGTTAGAAAGAAGTGGGGCATGGTGGCACATGCCTGTAAACCCAGCTATTAGGGAGGCTAAGGCAGGAGGACCACAGGATCCAGGCCAGCCTGGGTAATTGGGACCCTGTCTATAAATAAATAAATAAATAAATAAATAAATAAATAAATAAATAAATAAATAAATAGGCTGGGAGTGTGTCTCGATGGTAAAGCACTTGCCTTGCATGTATAAAGCTCTGGGTTCAATCCCCAGGACTACATACATACATAGGTGCATACATACATACATACATACTTAGAAAGAGTATGAACCCCTACCACCATAGAAAATTATATGGCTTAGAACTACCTACTTGTACTTTAACATGGGATTCAATTTTCTAACATAGTTAATCCCACTCTTATTTTCTCTCTGTGGTGCTGGGATTGAAACCAGGGCCTCAGGCATGCTAGGCAAATGCTCTACCACTAAACTACATCCCCAGCCCACACTGTTATTGACTTTCTTGAGCCACTTCAGCCAAAACTAATTCTAGAATTCATTAAATCCTATGCTCTTTCCATTTTGCTACACAGCTTCCAGTTTGTAATGTCTTTGTATTCATTAATTTTTTCCAGGCATAGTGGATATTTAAAGAATATAAAGTCCTTAAACTAAAATGCCACAACTCAAAGGAGCCAATGTGAGATCTTGGCTTTGTCACAGTCCAACAAGAGCTGCTTGTTTGGAAAGGACATTATATCCAATCCCACTGACAGCCATAGATAATATGACCTGGTTTCAGTAGGGTATGGTGGGACACACTTATCGTACCAGTTCTTGGGAGATTGAGACAGGAGGATCACAGGTTTGAGGCCAGCTTCAGCAACTTACAGAGACTCTCAACAACCTAGCAAGACCCTGTTTCAAAATTAAAAATTAAAAAGGTTCAGGGTATAGCTCAGAGGTAGAGTGCCCCTGGGTTCAATCCCTAGTACCACACACACACACACACACACACACACACACACACACACACACACACACCTGGTTTCATCATCATAATCAGCAGCAGCAATAGCATTACTAGTGCAGTAATAGTGGTTAATAGTTATAGTGAGCACTCAGTAACTGCCTTTCAATATGGTATTTAATTAATATATTAATCATAAAACTACACATAGCAGGTATGATTGTCCCTATTTTACTGACAAAGAAACAGACTATGAGATATGAAGTAATTTATCTGAAGCAACAGGAGTAACTTGTCAATGGCATAGCTTTCCAGAATCCTAATCTCAGTCCAAAGCCAGTCCCTTAATAATTACATCTTGCTTCTTCACTGAGCACAACACAAGACCTGGTTAAAATGTGCCACATAAGCCAGGCATGGTGGTACATGCCTGTAATACCAGTATATCAGAGGCTGAGACAGGAGGATCACAGGTTCAAATTCAGTGTGCAGGTAACTTAGCAAGACCATGTTTCAAAATAAAAAATTAAAAGGGCAGGGGGTATAACTCAGAGGTAGAACTCCCCTAGGTTAAATCCCTAGTAACACACACACACACACACACACACACACACACAATCAAAATGTGCTACATACAATTGATATAACATAAGTGTTCTGTAAATCAGTTAAAAAGATTCATTACATCATTGTAACGAGGTACTCCAAAGCTTAGTGACTTACATCAATGACCATATTAGATTCGGTGTTTTGTGGGTTCAGAATTCAGGCAGATATTGGTTAGACAATTCTTTTATTCAAGGTGTTATTGACTGAGGTCACTTTGTGACCTTTACCTGGTGGCTGGTCTGGCTGAAAGGTCCAAGACAGCTTTACTCACATGCCTAGCACCTTGGTGGGACAAAAGGGCTCAGCTAGCTTGTCTCCTTCTCTATGTAGTTTCATGGCCTCTTTACATGCTGTCTCCAAGAAGGCAGTTGGACTTCTTACATGGTGACCTGGAACTCCAAGAGCAAATGTCCAAGAGAGAGAGGACATTAAGTATTTCTCATGGCCTATGACCTGGAGACTGGCACAATTACCACTGTTTCATACTCTGTTGGTCAGTGTTGTCACAGAGCCCTCCCAGATTTGGAGAAGAAGCACATATCCCCCACCTCTTGTTGGGAGAACTGTCAAAGAATTTTCAATTAACTTTAATCCATCCTAATACTAAAACAATTGAAGGAAATTTCATAGGAATTTGGCCATTTGGAAAATGTATGACTTTGTTGCAGCTGCCATGATAAAGACTACACTCTGGTGTCTTCAACCACAGAAATGTATTATTTCACAGTTCTGGAGACAGGAAATCAGGATATCAGTGTTTGTGGGGTTGGCTTCCTCTGAGGTCTCTCTCCAAAGTCTGAATATGGCCGCCCTCCTTCTCTGTCTTCAGCTAGTTTTTCCTCTGTTTATACACATCTTTTGAATCTCTCTCTTCTTATAAGAAACTACTCATAGTGTATTATAACCCCACATAAACATCCTCATTTTAAATTAATTACTTCTTTAAAAATACAGTTCTA
>PVLC010033075.1:6304-17749 GCA_004027655.1 Graphiurus murinus | reverse complement strand
AGCCGGGCGTGGTGGCGCACGCTTGTAATCCCAGCATTTGGGAGGCTGAGACCGGAGGATCCGGGTTCTCGGCCAGCCTCAGCTACCTAGTGAGGCACTCCGCAACTTAGTGAGACTCGGTTTCAAAATAAAGAATAAAAAATAGGGCTGGGGGTATAGCTCGAAGGTAGAATGCCCCTGAGTTCAATCCCCAGTACCGCCAAAAAACAAAAAACAAAAAAAAAAAAAGAAAAGAAAAATAGGGCTGGGGGTATAGCTCAGAGGTAGAATGCCCCTGGGTTCAACCCCCAGTACCAAAAAAAAAAAAAAAAAAAAAGTAATTGGGTGTGATAGCACATGCTTGTACTCCCAGTACTTGGGAGTCTGAGACAGGAGGAGCAAAATTCAAAGCCAGCCTCAACAACTTAGTGAGACTGTAAACACCTTATCGAGACCCTGTTTCCAAATAAAAAATAAAATAAGGCTGGGGATGAGCCAGGCATGTGATGCAGGCCTGTAATCCCAGTATTTGGGAGGCTATGACAGAAGGATTGCAGGTTTGAGGACAGCCCCAACATTACACACACACACACACACACACACACACACACAACTTATTATTTTCTTTTTTTTGTAGTACTGGGGATTGAACTCAGGGGCATTCAACCTCCGAGCTACACCCCCAGCCCTTAGTGAGACGTGCTACTAGGTAGCTGAGGCTGGCCACAAACCTGGATCCTCTGGTCTCAGCCTCCCAAATGCTGGGATTACAAGTGTGTGCCACCACGCCCGGCTTCACAAATTATTATTTTCAAAAATTTAAAACAACACACAAAGAAGAAAAAATTTATCCACTACCCAGAGATAGCCACTGTTACCATTTTTTTTTTCTTTTTGCAGTATTCTACTTCCGAGTCATACCCCCAGTCCTATTTTTTATTCTTTCTTTCCTTCTTTACTTATTTATTTTTTGTGGTACTGGGGATTGAACCCAGGGGCATTCTACCTCTGAGCTATACCCCCAGCCCTGTTTTTTATTCTTTATTTTATTTTTTGCGGTACTGGGGATTGAACTCAGGGGCATTCTACCTCTGAGCTACACCTCCAGCCCTATTTTTCATTCTTTATTTTGAGGCAGAGTCTCACTAAGTTGCGGAGTGCCTCACGAGGTAGCTGAGGCTGGCCTCGAACCGGGATCCTCTGGTCTCAGCCTCCCAAATGCTGGGATTACAAGCGTGCGCCACCACGCCCGGCTTTATTCTTTATTTTGAAACAGGGTCTCACTAAGTTGTGGAGTGCCTCACTAGGTAGCTGAGGCTGACCTTGAACCCGGATCCTCCTGTCTCAGCCTCCCAAATGCTGGGATTACAAGCATGCGCCACCACACCCGGCTTTACCATTTTGTTTTCACACACCCCCCCATTCCTATTTTTAAGTGTCTATTTTATTTAAACAAAAGTGGACTCACTATACTCAAGGGAAATTGAAAGCATGCCCACACGGAACATCTGTACATGAATGTTCATGGAAGCATTATTCACCATTGCCCAGAAGTGGGAACAACCCACATATGTCCATCAACAGGCGAATGAATAACAGAACCATGAGATAAAAGGAATGAAGTAAACCAGGGGTGGTGTGCAGGCCTCTGATCCCAGCTACTCAGGAGTCTGAGGCAGGAGGATCACAAGTTCAAGACCTGGGCAGATGCCTGACTCTGTCTCAAAATCAAATAAAAGAGCTGGGCAGACTAGCTCATGCTTGTAATCTCAATACCTCAGAGGCTGACACAGGAGGATTGGAGGTTTCCAGGCCAGCCCTTGGTAATTTAGTGAGACTCTGTTTCTAAATAAAAAATAAAATGGGCCTGGGGATGTAGCTAGGAGGTAGAATGCCCTTGGGTTCATTCCCCAGTTCTACAAAATAAATAAATAAATAAATAAATAAATAAATAAATAAATAAATAAATAAATAAATAAATAAATAAAGTAAAATAAAAGCTAGGTGTGGGTGGCACATGTCTATAATCCCAGTACTTGGGAGGTAGACACAGGAGGATCACAGGTTTGAGGCCAACCTCAGCAATTGAGTTAGTTAGTTTGTTTTTGCGGTACTGGGGATTGAATCTGGGGCATTCCACCTCCAAGCTACATCCCCAGTCCTATTTTTTATTCTTTATTTTGAAACAGGGTCTCACTAAGTTGTGGAGGGCCTCACTAAGTAGTTGAGGCTGGCCGTGAACCTGGATCCTCCCGTCTCAGCCTCCCAAGTACTGGAATTATAGGTGTGTGCCACGATGCCTAGCTGATTGTACACTTTTATTTTATTTTTTTTTAGGTGCTGGCGCTTGAACCCAGAGGTATTCTACTTCCAATTTTTTTGCGGTACTGGGGACTGAACCCAGGGGCATTTTACCTCTGAGCTACATCCCCAGCCCTATTTTTTTTTTTTTTTTTTTTTTCAGTACTGGGGATGGAACCTGGGAACATTCTACCTCCGAGCTATAGCCCCAGCCCTATTTTTTTATTCCTTGTTTTGAAACAGAGTCTCACTAAGTTGCAGAAGGCCTCACTAAGCAGCTGAGGCTGGCCACGAACCCGGATCCTCCAGTCTCAGCCTCCCAAATGCTGGGATTACAAGTGTGCGCCACCACGCCCAGCTCATATTTATAATTTTAATTACCAAAGTAATGCACATTCCTTGTAAATTTTTTTTGTAGTGCTGAGAGTGAAAATTAGAAAATTTTCTCCTCCTGTACAACTTTAATGCATTCAGAGTACCCACTTAAAATTATTTTTCTTTCATATCCTTCTGTTTATAGGACTTCATGTTCAGTGCAAGCCCACAGTTTTATTTTATTTTATTTATTTATTTTTTTTTGCGGTATTGGGGATTGAACTCAGGGGCGTTCTACCTCCGAGCTATACCCCCAGCCCTATTTTTTTTATTCTTTATTTTGAAACCAAGTCTCACTAAGTTGCGGAGTGCCTCACTAGGTAGCTGAGGCTGGCCGCGAACCCGGATCCTCCGGTCTCAGCCTCCCGAATGCTGGGATTACAAGCATGCGCCACCACGCCCGGCTTGCCCACAGTTTTATTTTAAATTCCCTTCTTCCCATTCTCTCCTGCATTGCCACCCACTCTGTGTTTATTCTATGTTCTAAGTTATGCAAGTATCCTTGGAAAATAGTACTTTTTGGTATTTAAAGAAATTTTGGGAAGTGTTATGCTACATATCGTATATTTACTCAATGGTGTGTGTGTGTGTGTGTGTGTGTGTGTGTGTGTGTGTGTGTGTGTGTGTGTGTGTTACTGGTAATTGAACTCAGGGATGTTCTACCTCTGAGCTATACCTCCAGTCTTTTTTAATAGTTTTTTTTTTGTTTTGAATTAGGGTCTCATTAGGTTGCTGAGAGTCTTTCTAAGTTGCTGAAGCTGGACTTGAGCCTTCTGCCTCTGAGCTATATCTCCAGCCCTATTTATTTATTTATTTATTTATTTTTGCAGTACTGGGGATTGAACCCAGACCCGTTATACCTCTGAGCTACATCCCCAGCCCTATTTTTTATTCTTTATTTTGAAACAGTGTCTCACTAAGTTCTGGGGAACCTCACTAAGCAGCTGAGGCTGGCCGCGAACCCGGATCCTCTGGTCTCAGCCTCCCAATTACAGGCATGCACTACCACACCTGGCTAGCCCTATTTATTTTGAAGCAGGGTCTCACTAAACTGCTGAGGCTGACCTTGAACTTGGGATCCTCTGGTCTCAGCTTCTCAGTTACAGGCGTATTTGCCACCATGCCCGGCTTAAATACATCATTTTTAAAAGAAAACACCAAGCTGGGTGTGGTGGCACACACTTGTAATCCCAGTACTTGGGAGGCTGAGACAGGAAGATCCAGGTTCTTGGCCAGGCTCAGCTATTTAGTGAGGCCCTCCGCAATTCAGTGAGACCCTATTTCAAAATAAAGACTTAAAAATAGGGCTGGGGGTGTAGCTTGGAGGTAGAATGCCCCTGGTTCAATCCCCAGTACTGCAAAAACAAAACAAAACAAAAAATCCCACCATTGCCAAAGCTGTGTATCACCACCAGGTTTTCAGCTGCCTGCTGGACATGCCCAACTAGAATCCCTTCTGTACCTGAGACTGTTTAAGTCCAGTCTTGCTCTACCTGCCCATGCCAAATAAAACCAGCTATTCCTGGGGCCGTCCTTATTCCCGCTAACAGTACTATCTCCCCAGCAGTTCAGGCTTGGACCTAGAGTCCTTTGTGTTCTTCCTGGTCTCCTACCCCTGCCCGCCCTGGCTAGCCAACCACCTATCTTTTTTCCATGCCAATTTTTCTGTGTCTCTGGAACTGTTTTACCCCTCTGCCATCGGCTAAGAGCCTCGTGGCTTTTGTCTCCACCTGGAATAGGGGAGTTACGAGGTCTCACTACTTTTAGTTTGATGCTCTTCTGCCGTGTCCCGCCAGTGCAGGGTTCATGGCCCCAATACAGACACCCCATCTCCCTGATCATGGTGCCCCCCAAGGTGAGTTCCAGTGGCTTCCCCCTGTCCACCCAGTAGACTTTTCTGCCCAGTGGCTGTCCCTGTGGCTCCCAGGCCCACCTCCCCTCCTCTCCCAACACGCCTGTGGCAGCAGCACGCTACCTCACTCCCGCCTGGCTCTCCATTTCCCTGTCCCCTTCGCACCCTACTCATCTCACCCCTCAGGCCAGGAAAGTTGCTCTTCAACCCACTTCCCACCCTCCCCGATCAAGATGTGACCTCTTCCTTTGATCCACTATATTATTTATTTATTTTTGTGGTACTGGGGATTGAACTCAGGGGCATTCTACCTCCGAGCTACGCCCCCAGCCCTATTTTTTATGCTTTATTTTGAAACAGGGTCTCACTAAGTTGTGGAGGGCCTCACTAGGTAGCTGAGGCTGGCCTCGAACCCGGATCCTCCAGTCTCAGCCTCCCAAATGCTGGGATTACAAGCATGCGCCACCACGCCCGGCTCACTATATTATTTATTTGGAGGTTTTTTTTTTGTGTGTGTGTGTGTGGGGGGGTATTGGGGATGGAACCAAGGGGTGTTTTACTTCTGAGCTATACCCCCAGCACCTTTTAAAATTTATTTAATTTATTTTTATTTTGGTGGGTACTGGGGATTGAACCTCTGAGCTACACCCTCAGTCCTATTTTATTTTTATTTATTTATTTTTGCGGTACCAGGGATTGAACCTAGGGGCATTCTACCTCCAAGCTACACCCCTAGCCCTATTTTTTATTCTTTATTTTGAAACAGGGTCTCATTAAGTTGTGGAGGACCTAAGTAGCTGAGGCCAGCCATGAGCCTTCAATCCTCCTGTCTCAGCTTCCCAAGAACTGGGATTACAAGTGTATGCCACCACACCCAGCTCTTATTTTTATTTTGAAATAAGGTCTTACAAAGTTGATGAAAGTTTCACTACTTGCTGAGTCCATCCTCAAACCTGCAATCCTCCTGTTTCAGCCTCCCAACTACTGGGATAATAGGCATGTGCCACCATGCCTGGCTATTTATTTATTTATTTGTTTGTTTACTTATTTATGACACTGAGGATGGAATCCAGGGGCCTTCTACCTCTGGGATAAACCCCTAGACCTATTTTATTTATGTATTTATTTATTTTTGCGGGACTGGGGATTGAACTCAGGGGCATTCTACCCTTGAGCTATACCCCCAGCCCTATTTTTTATTCTTTATTTTGAAACAGGGTCTCACTAAGTTGTGGAGTGCCTCACTAGGTAGCTGATGCTGACCGCGAACCCGGATCCTCCGGTTTTAGCCTCCCAAATGCTGGGATTACAAGTGTGCACCACCACGCCCGGCTTTATTTTTTAATTTGGAAATCGAGTCTCACTAAGTTGCTGAGAACCTCACTAAGTTGCTCTTTAACATGTGATATTGACCCCTATTGAAACCACATAATCATGGTGGGACCCTTCAAAAGAAACTTTCATTCTCAGCACTTTATTTGTATTATGCAAGTATTTATCATTTGGCCTATTTTGCCTGAGAAATATATTTGTGTTACCATTTCAAGCTTTTTTTTTTTTTGCGGTACTGGGGATTGAACTCAGAGGCGTTATACCTTCGAGCTACACCCCCAGCCCTATTTTTTACTCTTTATTTTGAAACCAAGTCTCACCAAGTTGTGGAGTGCCTCACTAGGTAGCTGAGGCTGGCCGCGAACCCGGCCCGGATCCTCCCGTCTCAGCCTCCCGAATGCTGGGATTACAAGCGTGCGCCACCACGCCCGGCTTGTGTTACCATTTCAAAAAAAAAAAAAAAAAAAAAAGAACCTCACTAAGTTGCTGACCTGTGATCCTCCTGTCTCAGCCTCCCAAGTACTGGGATTATGGGATTACAGGGAGGAACCACCACACCCATCTTATTTAGAGTTCTTTAGGTTAGCTGAAGGATTTAGGCTCAGTTATGAGAAAGAGATAATTTATTCATTTAATATTGTATTTATTCTTTGCTAGGCAAAAAGGAAGGAAAGAAGGAAGGAAGGAAGGGGCTTTTTTTTTGGGGGGGGTACTGGGGATTGAACCTAGGGGCATTTTACTTCTAAGCTATACCCCCAGCCCTATTTTTTATTTTTTATATTGAAACACAGGTCTCACTAAATTGATGAGGCTGGCCTCAAACCCTCTATCTTCTTGTCTCAGCCTCCCAAGTACTGATATTACAGGCCTGTGCCACCATGCCTGGCATAAGGATGGATGCCTTTGAGATGGCCTTTCCCTTCCTGGAGCCCAGTCTGGCTCCTTGATCATCTTTCTCCTCCTTTATAATACTTAGGAACAAGCATCTGTGCCCAGTTAGCTGCCTCACAAATATCTTAAGAGCAGGATCCATTTTATTTACCACAGCATGGCTTCCTTCACAGCACGGGCTTAGTCCATTTAGTCGTTTAATAAACATCTAGTGCTGGGTGAGGTGGCATATACCTGTTATCCCAGTACTAGATGTTTAAAACAGGCTAAACAGGAGGATTGCAGGTTTAAAGTCAGCCTCAGCAACTTAGTGAGACCCTCAGCAAAACAGTGAGACCTTGTTTCAAAATAAAAAGTACTGGGGATGTAGTGATGTAGTTCGGAGGTAGAATGCCTCTTGGTTCAATCCCTACACACACACACACACACACACACACACACACACAAAACAAACCCAAAAAACCAGTATTTAGTAGGTAACTCCTTAATTTAAAGAACTTGAAACTGAAATTTTCTCATCTCATGTATTTTTATGTTGTTTTCTTCTCCAATAAATGTGACTTTTACTCTTGTAATGAAGAAACAATGTCTTATAACAAAGAAATGATATGTTAACCTCAAAATAAGTTATAAGTGACAATTATTTATAAGTGATTTTAAAAGTATTTGAGAAGCCAGGTGGGATGGCGCATACCTGTAATCCCAGTACTTGGGACGCTGCAACAGGAGAATCACAGGTTTGAGGCCAACCTCAGCAACTTAACAAGGCCCTCAGCAACTTGGTAAGACCCTATTTCAAAATAAAAAATAAAACAATGCTGGGGATGTAGCTCAGAGGTATAACACCCCTGGGTTCAATCCTCACCATCCCCCAAAATAATAATAAATAAAATATTAAATATTACTAGGGTTACAGCTCAGAAGTAGAATGTCTCTCAGATCAATCCCTAGTACAAGGAAAAAAAAAAAAAAAGAATAGTTCTGTCTAAGCAGAATACTTCTCCCAGTTATTTAACAAATATTCACTGAGTACTCGATGTGTGCCAAGCAAGGTTCTTTGGACAGAGATAAAGTAGTGAAAGAAAGTAAGGCCCTTTCCTCCTGGGGTACATTCTTATTTATCAAACCTTTTTCTTCCTAAGTTCTAGTCTTTGAAAACTTCCATGCAAAATGTCATTGTCCACCAACAGTCAGATCCTGTGGGAATGATTATGCCGCCAGCCTGAAGAATCAGGTTTATGAAAAAAACGGAGATCAATGCTTAAGGCGGCCCTTTATTTTAGACATTATAATGTTTTTCTTACTTCAGGCTTTGTTCCATTTCAAGAAATCAAAAAGAAAGATTTTTAAAATTCAGTGCCTGTTACAAAGTAGATTTATGTCCTTTCTGAGGGTGGCACAGTATCATTCAAAATGAAATTCCCCCCAACAGAAAAATAGTGACATGGTGTTTAGATTTGAGGACAGGAAGAGCCCTAGGAAATGGCCTGGTTCCTCTCAGTAAACGCCAGTCACTGCTTCAGAGAAACAAACTCTTTTTCTCATAGAAATGTAAATGAACGTGGGTCACAAGCCTTTGGGGATGCCTCTGACTTACAGAGCAACCAGAAGCAGAAAAGGCAACTAGAAAAGTCTTTGCTCTCAAAGGATGATATAGAACACTCTTGCCAGCTCTGCAAGCACAAGAAAACCCAAGGAAAAAAAGGAATGAACTGTGCTCGCTTCCCTCCCTGTCCCCCTGCGCCTAGATGAGGAAGAACACTAGTAATTTTCCAAGCGCTTGTTTGCTTTCGCTTTATCTTGGGTTGGGGGAGGAGGAAGCTTAGAAGTTCCACGTCACTGCCAGTCCTGTGCCTGTGCCTGTAACTGAGAAGCCATTATTGCACAACCAGCTGAAAAAGTATTTAAACTATTCCCGTCTCCAGACACACCCTCATGCCACAAGGGTCTAGTTTTGGGGTGGGCATACATGTATATATATTTATAGATATGTACATATACTATATTGAAAGAGAATATATCCATTTTTTGGTAAAAGTCTTAGGCAAGCTCTCCTGGCCCCCTTTGACTAAAGGTCAAAGGGGCAACCAGTAACTAAACCAGAAAGTAAAAAGGAATTTTAACTGCTATTATCTGCTTCTGTAAACTGCTTTGCTGCTCCTGGTGTGAGAAAGCTATCTTGTGGTCAAGATAGCTTTCTAAATGAGATAAGTTGTCTGTCCTAAACAAATACCTGGTTTGTAAAACAATGTAATGATTTGATAACCATAAAAACCTGACTTTTCTGTACCCCCAACTCTGTAACCAAAGGGTATAAAACTGGCCTACACCAAAATTCCATGCGACAGCCTTCAGGCTGTTCAATCCTGTGGCTGAAGGCTGGTAAATAAAGTGACCTCTTTGGCACAATGGAGTCTGATGTGTCTCTGTGGGTCACCTCACAACATTATACACACACACACACACACACACACACACACACACACACCATATATATACATATACAAAATTAAATCTTTTTTCTTTTTTTTTTGTGGTACTGGGGATTGAATCTGGGGCAGTCTATCTCCAAGCTACATCCCCAAGCCCTATTTTATTATTGTGAAACAGGATCTCACTAGGTTGCTGAGTTTCATTACTTGCAGAGGCTGTCCTTGAACCTGTGATCCTCCTGTCTCAGCCTCCCAAGTACTGGGAGTACAAGCATGTGCCACCATACCTGGCTCTTTTTTTTTTTGGTGTGTGTGTGTGTGTGTGTGTGTGTGTGTTACTGAGGAATGAAGATCCTAGATCCCCAGCATTATTATTATTATTATCATTATTATTATTAGTATTTTTTTTTCGGTACTGGGATTGAACTCAGAGGCATTCTACCTCCGAGCTATACCCCCAGCCCTATTTTTTTATTCTTTATTTTGAAACTGGGTCTCACTAAGTTGCAGAGGGCCTCTCTAGGTAGCTGAGGCTGGCCGCGAACCCGGATCCTCCAGTCTCAGCCTCCCGAATGCTGGAATTACAAGTGTGGGTCACCATGCCCAGCCTTATTATTATTATTTTTAAATAGGGTCTAAAGCCAGGCGTGGTGGCGCATGTTTGTAATCCCAGCATTTGGGAGGCTGAGGCCGGAGGATCCAGGTTCCTGGCCAGCCTCAGCTACCTAGTGAGGCACTCCGCAACTTAGTGAGACCCGGTTTCAAAATAAAGAATAAAAAATAGGGCTGGGGGTATAGCTCGGAGGTAGAATGCCCCTGAGTTCAATCCCCAGTACCTCAAAAAGAAAAAATAAATAAATGAAACGGTCTAGCTTAGCTGCTGAGGGTCTCGCTAAATTGCTAAAACTGGTCTCAAACCTGCAATTCTCCTGTCTCAGCCACACCAGGCTTAAATCTTTTTCTTAAGCACTCACAGGGGCAGAAGAAGTGACATATGCTCACATTTCCAATCTCTTTTTTTTTTTTTTTTGCGGTTCTGGGGATTGAACTCAGGGGCATTCTACCTCTGAGCTATATCCCCTAGCCCTATTTTTTATTCTTTATTTTGAAACAGGGTCTCACTAAATTGCGGAGTGCCTCACTAGGTAGCTAAGGCTGGCCGCGAACCCGGATCCTCTAGTCTCAGCCTCCCAAATGCTGGGATTACAAGCGTGCGCCACCACGCCTGGCCTTCCAATCTCTTAGAGTCAAGTGTGCATATTGGTCCCAGTCTTCCTTTAGTGTACTACAAATAGCTTAGTGTCAGCATTTCACAATTTCATTCCCCAGACTGAAACTTGAGCTTTCCCCAGAAGTTTAGCCGGGATTGAAAACAATCTGGATAGGATAAGTAGTGAGGGTTTTTAAATTTTACTTTATTTTTTGTGGTACTGGGGTTTAAACCCAGGGGTATTCTACCTCCAACCTACAGCCCGCGCTACATGCCCTATTTTTATTCTTTATTTTGAAATAGGGTCTCACTAAGTTGCAGAGGGCCTCACTAATTAGCTGAGGCTGGACATGAACCTGTGATCCTCCTGTCTCAGTCTCCCAAGTACTGGGATTACAAGCATGAGCCACCATGCCCGGCTTTTTTATTTATTTATTTTTGTGTGTGTGGTACTGGGGATTGAACCCAGGTGCATTCTGCTTTTGAGCTATACCCTCAGTCCTACTTTATTTCTTATTTTGAAATAGGGTCTCACTAAGTTGTGAAGGGCCTTACTAAGTTGCTGAGGCTGGCCTTGAACACACTATCCTTCTGTTTCAGCCTCTCAAGTGCTGGAATTACAAGTGTGTACCACCATGCCTGGTTAATCAGGCTTTTTTTAATGTTTAAAAACTATTTTATGCTGGGCATGGTGGCACACACCTGTAATCCTAGTACTTGGGAGGCCGAGACAGAAGAATCCTGGGTTTACAGCCAGCCTCAGCTACTTAGCAAGACCCTCTGCAATTTAGGGAGACTATATCAAATAGAAATTAAGATAGGGGTGGGAGTGTAGTTCAGAGGTAGAATACCTCTGGGTTCAATCCCCAGTAACACACACAAACACTATTTATTTGAATAGTTTACTAACACTACATTTAGTAAAGTAAAAATGAATTCCCCTTCCCACCTCTAGGGCCCATTTGCTCTCCACAGGGGTAATCACTGTGTCCAGTTTCCCGAATATTATCATCAGTTTTTTTTTTTTTTTTTTTTTTTTTGTGGTACTGGGCAAAACCAGTACCCAGCTCATT
>PVLC010033074.1:0-17764 GCA_004027655.1 Graphiurus murinus | reverse complement strand
GCTGGGGGTGTAGCTCGGAGGTAGAATGCCCCTGAGTTCAATCCCCAGTACCACAAAAAAAAAATCTTTTACCAGGAATGGTGGCCCACGCTTGTAATCCTAGTACTTGGAGGCTGAGGCAGAAGGATGGCAGATTCAAGGCCAGCCTTAGGAACATGGTGAGGCCCTTTGCAATTTAGTGAGACCCTCTTCCAAAATAAAACAGGTCTGGGGGTGTAGCTCAGAGGTAGAATGCCCCAGTAACTAACACACACACACATACACACACACACACACACACACCCCTAGTAATAACCATATGCACACAACTGTTTGATATAAATGGCCATTATGTTACCAATTTGTAGAGGAAATTGAGGTTCTGAGAATTTAATATTAACTGGTAGAATGGAAGGAAACTAATGAACCAAGCACTTTGTTTTTTTTCCTGAGATATCTTATTTTGGATAAGTAGATAATTTCCTGATGGTAAATTTGATCAAGACATTGATACATTATAACCATATAATATATCTCTGTATTACCAATTTCTCTTTTTTTTTAAATTACTTTCTTATTTCAACTATGATAGTTTACTCAGTTTTTAATATAGTCAGAATGCCTTACATTCTGTTTTGTTTTTTTAATCATTGAATAATCACTTTCCCAGATACTAAGATATCTATGGTTGATTATAAATAATGACCTTAGGCATATTTCTTTGTTTTTTAGATTCCTGAATTTGACAACTTGTACCTAGATATGAATGGAATTATCCATCAGTGCTCCCATCCTAATGATGATGATGTTCACTTCAGAATTTCAGATGATAAAATCTTTACTGATATTTTCCACTACTTGGAAGTGCTGTTTCGCATTATCAAACCTAGGAAAGTGTTTTTTATGGCTGTTGATGGTGTAGCTCCTCGAGCAAAAATGAACCAGCAACGTGGAAGGCGTTTTAGGTAAAACATTTAAAGATAATGGATATAATACAACATATCTTCTTTTCATGTGTGTGTGTGTGTGTGTGTGTGTGTGTGCACGCGCATTTGTGTGTGTGTACTGGGAATTGAGCCCAGGGGCACTGTACCTTTGAGCTATACCTCCAGCCCCATTTTATTTTTTAGTTTGAAATAGGGTCTTCTTAGGTTCCTGAGAGTCTCACTACATTGCTGAGGCTGTTCTCAAACCTGAAATCCTCCTGTCTCAGCCTCCCAAGTGCTGGAATTACAGGTATGTACCACAGTGCCCAGTAACAACATATATTCTGTTCATGATTATTTTCTGTGTAAATTCCCCAAGAAATGGGCCTATCTCATAATGTTACTGATTTTACCAGTCAAGTAATGAGTCAGTAATTCAAATGAGGTATCATTTCTCAAAGTGCATGTTGAGTTTTATATACTGTGTTCTCAGTCATAAGTTTTTCAAACTTCTCTTTGATCATTTGAAAGCAGTCGTAGTAGAGCAAAGCACCTGTTGTGGTCCACCCTGGGCTGTTAACTACCAAGTGAACTCAGAGACTTTTCTATTGAGAACATTATTGACATTTACTTTAATTCAACAAAAATTTATTGAATGACCAGACGCTGGCTGGATGCTGGTGTTATATGCATATGGATCCTGATTCAAATCACTGAAAGGCAAGAGAGATCAGAAGTAATTGCTGGCCTGTCAGAGAGCTGAATTAGGACCTTCGGGGTATTATCAGCACCACTGTGTAGAGATTGTATACATAAAGAGGACCTCAAAATCAAGTCCTGGACACATGAAGTATTTCTCGTTTTTTTGTTTTGTTTTGTTTTTTGGTACTGCGGATTGAATCCAGAGGCATTCTATCTCCAAGCTACACCCCTAACCTGATTTTTTTATTTCTTATTTGGAAACAGGGTCTCACTAAGTTACTGAAAGCCTTGCTAAGTTGCTGAGGCTGGGTTCCAACATGTCATCCTCCTATCTCAGCCTCCCAAGTACTGGGATTTTTTTTTTTTTTTTACAGTACTGGGGATTGAACTCCGAGCAGGTAGAACTGGGGCATTCTACCTCTGAGCTACACCCCCAGCCCTATTTTTTTATTCTTTATTTTGAAACCGAGTCTCACTAAGTTGCGGAGTGCCTCACTAGGTAGCTGAGGCTGGCCACAAACCCGGATCCTCCGGTCTCAGCCTCCCAAATGCTTTTTTTTTTTTTCTTTTTTTGTGGTACTAGGGATTGAATCCAGGGGCCTTCTACCTCCAACCTACTAGTCCTATTTCTTACTCTTTACTTTGAAACAGGGTCTCACTAAGTTGCAGAGGGCCTCACTAAGTAGCTGAGGCTGGCCAAGAACCCAGATCCTCCGGTCTCAGCCTCTCAAGTACTAGGATTACAAGTGTGCACCACCACGCATGGCTTAGAAACGTTACATATTTCTAAGTAACAATGAGATGAGGCTGTGTCTCTGTTTATGAATAGCAGAAGAAAAAAAAAGTTATTCTAACTGAAGGCAAGATACCCAGTCCAGAGTCTTTGATGGATCCTAGCATGGTGAATCCTTACAACAGGAAGTTAAAGTGGAAAGAGCGCCGGCAGATCAAGTCTTCAGTCTTCAGGGAAGCTGAGGGAGTGCCTTGCAGAAGCCTTCCAGTGAGAATACGAAGAAGATGGCAAAAAGTGCTTATCTAAATATCAAAGGCAAAGAGCTCCTAAAATACCAGGAAGACTATAGGATTCTTAAAGGCAAGGATTTTCTCATGCCAAAATTTAGATTTTCATATTCCACTGAACACTCAATCTGAATTTCTACATGTTGGGAAACTCCTGGAAACTGTTTGCTCAAGCCCCTGGCATTTGTTACTTTAGTTTTGGGGAGCCACTACCCTAGACAGTCTGGTGCCTAAGGAAGGGTTTTATAAACCCATTGCTGGGTTCACTTGCAGGCAATAAAAAGCACTCTGGCTATTTTAAGCAGAAAGGGATGTAATATAGAGATGTAAGTGCTTATAAAAAACATTTTAAAGCTACATGGCAGGAATGTAGATGAGTTTTCAGGAATGACTTCCAGAAAGCTACCAGGGCATTTCCATACCATATTCAGGTCTGTTACCAGTCAGGTAGATGAGGAATTCAAAGTTCCCCACCAGAATAAGTGACTCTAGGAGTTTATTCCTTTGGCTGTGATCTAGGCATGAAGGAGCTGCCACCTGGGGGCTGGGCTGTAGCTCAGTTTTACAGCACTTGACCAGCATGTGTGAAGCCCTGGGAGCAGTTCCCAGTACTGCAAGAAGCAAACTAACAACAAATAACCACCTGAGCTTTTAGCGCCAATAATATGTTACTTTAGTTAAAATTGAATCAAGAAACCACCACTGCATCTGTTAACTCCAGAGCTCCCGTACATTTGCTAGAAGAAACACTCTCTACTCCTTGCTTCTTAGCACATCTACTGAATATTGGAATCTCCTCTAGCCTGGCTGAAATACACATGCATCCCATAGACCTAGAGCCTCATGTGGGCATCGCCACACTTTTGCCTTCTAAGCCAGTTACAGAGGCGTCTCACCGTCAAAGACCAAGTGATAGCCAGAAACCTAACTGCAGGAAGCCTGAGAGCTTTGTGTGTGTGTGTGTGTGTGTGTGTGTGTGTGTGTGTGTGTGTGTATGTGTGTGGTACAGGGAATGGAACCCAGAGTCATTCACTACTTGATGAGGCTGTCCTTGAACCTGTGATCCTCCTGTCTCAGCCTCTCAGGAATTACAGGTATGTGCCACCTTGCCCAGATTTATTTTCTTAACTTTTTTATTTATTTATTTATTTATTTATTTATTTATTATTTATTTATTTATTTATTTATTTATTTATTTATTTATTTGCAGTACTGGGGATTGAACTCAAGGGCATTCTACCTCCAAGCTATATCCCCAGCCCTATTTTTTATTCTTTATTTTGAAACCGGGTCTCACTAAGTTGCAGAGGGCCTCACTAGGTAGCTGAGGCTGGCCGCGAACCCGGATCCTCCGGTCTCAGCCTCCCGAATGCTGGGATTACAAGCGTGTGCCATCACGCCCAGCTTTTTTCTTAACTTTTCAACCTCTCCAGGATTACAAGGCAAACTAGAAGGAGAATAGAGTGGAGGTTGAGGGCAATCCACTATAACCACCATAACCATTTACTAAATACTATGCTGACATTAAGTGTCCTATGTTTCCTGGAAATCCCCCAGTCACCTTTCCATCATTCTCCACAGTGACTACTTTAACCGTTCAGACTCTTCAGGCACTTTTTTTCTTTTTTGGTACTGGGGATTAAACCCAGGAGCATTCTACCTCTGAGCTACAACCCCATCCCTTCTTATTTTTTATTTTGAAGCAAAGTATCTCTTAAGTTGCTGAGGCTGACCTCAAACCTGTGATCCTTCTGTCTCAGCCTACCAAGTACTGGGATTACAGGTGTGTGCCACCACACCCAGCATTCACAATCTTTTATTCCTCGTGTTTTATTTCTAAATCTGCCTTCTGGCTTTTATCCCCCACCAAGCCACTAAAATTTTCTTATATATTCACAGGATTATGGCCAAATACAAAGAACCATTCTTTCTAGGCCTTCTGTCTTTCCTTTCATATATAACTCTTTCCTGTAACCATATTCTTTCTTTGACTTTATCTTCTTAGCCTGTTTGTCATCTTCTCTTCCTCTGCTTTTTTGTAAGTGATAATGTCTCTTAAGGTTCTGTCCTAGGCCCTTAGTGCTCTCATCCAGTGGTTTTGATTACTGTGTCTGTGCTAATAACTCTCAAATTTATGTTTATGGTGGATCTTTCTCTCCCAAGTTCCTTTATATCCAAATGCCTGCTGAATGTCTCCTTTTTGATGCCCCAAACCTGAAGCTTAACATGATCAGCATGGAACTCATCTTCCCCCTCAGAACAGCCTCTTTCTCTTGTTTCAGTGAATAACAGCATTTTTTACCCGGCTGCCTAACTCAGAAGTCTAAGAGTAATTTGGCTCCTCGTTCTCCATATCCAAGTCCTATTTGTCCTATTTATCCAGTGTCTTAACTTTGTCCTGTCTACTTCTTCTCATCTTTTTTTTTTTTTTTGCGGTACTGGGGATTGAACTCAGGGGCATTCTACCTCTGAACTACACCCCCAGCCCTATTTTTTATTCTTTATTTTGAAGCAGGGTCTCACGAAGTTGCGGAGTGCCTCACTAGGTAGCTGAGGCTGGCCGCGAACCCGGATCCTCTGGTCTCAGCCTCCCAAATGCTGGGATTACAAGCGTGCGCCACCACGCCCGGCTTACTTCTTTTCATCTTTAATACTACTATTTCAGCTAGGCTACCATTTTCACCTAGATTGCTTCAGTAGTCTCTCCTTGTCCCTGTCCTAAGACTTTTCTGTGTTGTGGCCAGATTAAACCTCATGGCTGCCAGGCATAGTGGTGCACGCTTGTAATCCACGTACTTGGTAGGCTGAGACGAGAGGATCGCAGGTTCAAGGACAGCCTCAGCAAGTAGTGAGACTCTTATCAACCTAGTGAGACCCTGTTTCCAAATAAGAAATAAATTGGGCTGGGATGTAGCTCAAAGGTAGAATGCTTCTGAGTTCAATCCCCAGTACCGCACACAAACAAAAGACCTCATGGCTGTCATGGCTGTTCAGTTTTCTGTCTGCCCATTAGAGTGTATGTAGTCTCTGATAATAGTAGTCATTTCTCTTTTGTCATATCCCAAGACCTTGTCACATAGTTACACTGAATAATCTTATGTTCAGTCAAAGAGTAAGAGAAAGAGGATTGAATGCATTGTAGAGGTTACAGATACGTTAATATCATTTGAGTTTTTATTATATTGAAGATACTGTAAGAGACAAGATTAAATATGAAGAATTTGTTCACAGAAATTGAATCCAGGGCATAGTAAATAGAGCTAATAGCAGTGCTGTAGAAACTATGTTCAAGGCAGAGCCTCTTAATTTGTATGCCATATGGCATTGTGGTGTGCTGCAAAAAGGTTACAGGAGAAGCCAGACAGAATTGGGGCATCTGTATTTAAATCCAGGTCTGGTGCCAGGTGTGGCACATACTTGTAATCTCAGTGACTAGTTAGGCTGAGGCAGGAGGGTTGTGAGTTCAAGGCCAGCCTAGGCAACTTAGCAAAGCCCTGAATCAAAATACAGGAAAAAAAAATTTTTTTAAAGACTGGGGATGTGGCTCAGTGGTAGAGTACTACACAAAAACACAAACACACACACACACACATATATCTAGATCTCTTGACTCCAAAGTTCATATTCCTTCTACTAAGTCCCATTGCCTTAAAAATGAAAAGATTTGTAAGCCGGGTGTGGTGGCGCACGCTTGTAATCCCAGCATTCGGGAGGCTGAGACCAGAGGATCCGTGTTCTCGGCCAGCCTCAGCTACTTAGTGAGGCACTCCGCAACTTAGTGAGACACGGTTTCAAAATAAAGAATAAAAAATAGGGCTTGGGGGTATAGCTTGGAGGTAGAAAGCCCCTGAGTTCAATCCCCAGTACCACAAAAAAAAGAAAAGATTTAGCCAGGCATGATGGTACACAGCTGTAACATCAGTACATGGGAGGCTAAGACACCTTGGGTTCAGTCCCCAGTACCCAAAAATAAAAGAGAGAGATTTTGGTAACCTATGTCATTAATGTTTTTATACTTTCACTTTTAAATGTCTTTAGGAGGAATTATGACTTTATAATTGCATATTTATATAATCTTCATAGTCACTGATGTCATTTGAAATCATTAAATATTATTAAATGTAGTATGCATAATGAACATGTAAGGCTATACAGCTTGTTATATTAGCCTTGTTTCTAGAATGAATTTGCTATATATTTGTGATAAGACTTATTTTATTAGTGTTTGTAATGTTCCTTGTGTTTTTTATTGTTTTAATGTCTTTATATGAAAAATGTAATTCTTTAAATAAAAGCAAAGAATTACAAGGCTCAACTTTATCAACTATAATTATTTCAAAATTGTATATTTTGAATCTTAAAACTGATGAATTTGTATTATAGTTATAAAATCATCTAAACAATAGTTTATGTAAAGATATTTACTTTGTTTTCCAGAAAGTTATATTCTCTCCCCTTAACCTTTAAGGTCAGCCAAGGAGGCAGAAGACAAAATAAAAAAGGCGATAGAAAAGGGAGAAACTCTTCCTACAGAAGCCAGATTTGATTCCAATTGTATTACACCAGGTAAATTCACTGAGAGAAAAATTCTGAAAGAATTAAAATGTACATTGAAATTTTATTTTTTCAAATGTAATTTTCTTTTCTAGATTTTATCTAATTTTGGTCTGAGGTTCCATTTGCTGCATTTTCTCACTTGTGTCTGCTCATGAAGTAGTTTGGTCACATAGATCATAAGTGTTCCCATAAGCCAGGTGTGATGGTGCACACTTGTAATCCTAGTACTTGGGAGGCTGAGACAGGAGGATCGCAGGTTCGATGACAGTCTCAGCAATTTAGTGAGGCTCTCAGCAACCTAGTGAGACCTTGTTTCCAAATAAGAAATAAAATCAGTCTGGGAGTGTAGCTCAGAAGTAGAATGCCTCTGGGTTCAATTCCTAGTACCACACACACACACACACACAATAAAAATAATAACAATAATAATAATAATAATAACAACAATAATAATAGTAATTAGTGTTTCCATAAAGGCCCATCTAGGGATTTTCAGATGTTGGTGAGAGCAGATACACAGAATCCCAGGCCTAGAAGGAACTTAGAAAATCTTTCCCTCCTACTCCCACCATTTATTGGTGTGAAACAGACTCAGTGAGGTTGTGGCTTACCAAGTTCATGTTGCTACCCTAGTCCATTCCCCTAGTCCAGAGAGTTTACTACTCTCTTTCAAAGGAGGCTACCATTTCTGTGACTTTGAGGAAAATAAATTTATCAACAATATGTTTAATTTAACTTTATATGCAGCAACACACTGTGTATTTTTAGCTTTGTGTAGCATCATTACAGTCCTTTACTTGGAACAAAATTCTTAAAATCTAACTTTCCGATGAATTCTTTACTAGCAATAGGTAAACATTGTTCAATTTAGTCACTAGTTTTATCTTGATTGTAGTTTAGTTAAAACTGTTTTGCCTTTAACTGTATGAGCTTTTCCTAAAATATAATCATTGTAGACAGTTTCCAGATTAATAAGAGTTATCATATTGGCAATCTAGTTGAAGCTGCATGCATTACAAAAATATTTCAGAATCCAGCAAAAGAAATAGAAGGTTGAGGTTCATGAGAGTTCAACTTCTGCACTTGTGTAAAAACACTTATAGTACAGTCCGTAGTGCAAGTATAAAATTCCTTGACTTCCCTTGTGTGATGTTGGTGTCACACATTCATTGAGGGTGACTTGAGACAGTTGGGACGTTTGCTAGAGTGGCACAGCATTACTTGCTTCCAGGGTAAGCAAGAAGACTTTTAACCTTTAACAATCTTGTATCTAGCTTCTTTTAGACACCCATTTGATTATATGTTGTCACTAGAACTCGCTGTTTTTATGTCTTTCTCAGATTAACTTTTTAAAAATTTTTAATATTTTATAGGGACTGAATTTATGGCCAGGTTACATGAACATCTGAAGTATTTTGTAAATATGAAAATTTCTACAGACAAATCATGGCAAGGCGTTACCATCTACTTCTCAGGCCATGAGGTTATCTTTTATTTTCTATTTAAAGAAATTTTAAACATTTATTTAATATTTTGAAGCATAACATATTACCACTCTTTTTAAAAATATTATATCTAGACTCCCGGAGAAGGAGAGCACAAAATCATGGAATTTATCAGATCCGAGAAAGCAAAGCCAGATCATGATCCAAACACCAGGCACTGTTTGTATGGTTTAGATGCTGACTTGGTAGGTATAACATTTGTTGTGGTTATAAGCTTATGCCATTGTAGGAAAATATGTGAGACTTAGTTTTATACAGGATGCTTACTAGCTGTGGCAACAAATACAGAAGATGCAATAATGATTCCTACTTTTACCATTACCAAAGTTCTAAAACAATTGGGAAAATGAAATTTATTTATTCACTTATTTTTGCATAAGTTGTGATCAGCTGGTCTCTGTAGTTAGTCCATAAACCTGACTAATCCTAGTACTATGAATGTTCTGCTAAGGTCACAGAAGGGATCTGGTCAAGCCTTTAATACCTCCTAATCTGACAACTCTGTACCTCAAATCACTTTTATTATACTTTTTTGTTTAACATTTTATTATGGAAACTTTTAGGCTAAACAAAAATAAGCAATATCATATAATGAACTTCCCTGTGCCCTTCAGCCACCTTAAATATTAATTTTTACTCCTATTCCTGTTTGTCTCTTTCTCCTACAACTCTATCATTGAAACAAACCCCAGATACTATGTCATTCATCTACTTTTTTTTTTTTTTTTTTGCGGTACTAGGGTTTGAACCTAGGGGCATTCTATCTTCTAGCTACACCCTCAGCCCTATTTTTTATTCTTTATTTTGAAACAGGGTCTCACTGAAGAAGTTTGTTTTTTAAAATTACTTAACTCCAATGCCATTATCTCACATAAAGAAAAATTGACACCACTTTTTAATATATAAACAGTATTCTCATCTCCCTAATTGCATCATAGGTACTTAATTTTATTTTGTTGTTTGGCTCAGTAATGAAGTAAAATAAACAATACACATTGCAATTGGTTGATATGTTTCACTAGGCTTTTTATTATTTTGGATATTAGAATAATATATAAGAAAGTTATCTACACCTGCCCTTCCATTTTTTTTCTGAGTTTTCATGTACTAGAAGTATCCTCCCTCCAAAAGAACCCTATATGCTGTCTCTAATTTCTAATTCATATCCTCAAGGCAAGTAGAAATGTATGAAAACCAAGAGAAGGTATTTAGGGAAGAGGTGTAGGAAGGGACAGAGTAGCAGTTATATAACAGTCATGGAACTCTAAAGTGAACACTTTTTTTCTTAGAAAAGTAAAGTACAGTTATTTTGCTGAAAACCATGGCACATGCCTGTAATCCCAGCGACTCAGGAGACTGAGGCAGGAGCACAAGTTCCAGACCAGCCTGGGTAGCTTACAGAGACCTGTCTCAAAGGATAATGAAAAGGACTAGGAAGCCAGGCATGGTGGCTCATGCCTATAAAACTAATACTTGAGAGGCTGAAACAGGAAGATGGCAAGCTCAAGGCAGGCCTTGGCAACTTAGCAAGATCCTGTTTCAAAATAAAAACTGTAAAAAAGAGCAATGCCTCTGGGTTCAATCTCCATTAACAAAACAAAAAACAAAGGGCTGGAGGTGTAGCTCAGGGGTAGAGAGTATTTATCAGTATGCATGAGGCTCTGGATTGGATCCCCAGTACTGCCAAAAATTTTTTTTTTTTTTTTTTTTGGCAGTACTGGGGATTGAATTCAGGGGCATTCTACTTCCAAGCTATACCCCCAGCCCTATTTTTTTATTCTTTATTTTGAAACCAGGCCTCACTAAGTTGCGGAGTGCCTCACTAGGTAGTGGAGGCTGGCCGCAAACCCGGATCCTCTGGTCTCAGCCTCCCAAATGCTGGGATTATAAATGTGTGCCATCATACCCAGCTTGATATTTGTTTATTAATGTGCTAATTGTTGCCTTATTGTTATTTGTATAGAAATATTGTTTTTGTCAACCTGATACTATAAAAGATGGGAAAATAGAAACATTTCATAATCATTTTTCCACAGATCATGCTTGGATTAACAAGTCATGAGGCACATTTTTCTCTCTTAAGAGAAGAAGTTCGATTTGGTGGCAAAAAAACACAGAGGTAAATCATAAATATTTTGGAAGAAAATGGAATTTAAGCCTGGAATATAATTCTTTAATGGAAATATAACCTGCACATATTTTCTCCCAATCCATGGGTTCTTGTTTCCCTCTGTTGATAGTGTCCTTTGATATACAAAAGTTTTTAATTTTTGATAGTCCAATTTATCTTTTCTTTTATTGCCTGTGTTTTAGTGTAATATACAACAAATCATTGCCAAATCCAATGTCATGAAGCTTATCTTCTGTGTTTTATTTCAAGAGTTTCATACTTTTTTTGTTGTTGCTATTGGTTTTGGGGTTTTTTGTGGCAGTACTGGGGTGTTGCACAGGCTAGGTAAGAGCTCTACCACTGAGCTAAACACTCAGCCCTGAGTTTTATAGGGTGTTTTGTGCATGTGTGATACTGGGGATTGAACCCAGGAATGCTCTACTGTTGTGGGATAACCCGGTCCCACACGTGGGTCCTTGGCATCCGTGATAAAAAGAATTTTAACACGTGCCATTTAGGAACAAAAAGTAGGAATTTATTTAGGAAAATAAGGGAAAGGGGAGAAAAAACAGGTGAGCGGGCATCTTCCTGTCCTGATGCGCTTCCCAGGTCCCAAGAGAGCGAGGCGTGGTTAACTTCTTCCTTTATAGGCTTTTTAGAGGACTGGGCACAGAAGAGATCTGGACCTCCTCCTTTTTCAGGTATTGGTGGGCGCAGATTGAGTAGGTGGTCCAAATTGAGTCCTTCCTCTTTCTCAGGTTTCAAGATGGGTCTGCCCTTAGCTGTAAATTTCCAGTGTCTTTTGTCCTGGCTCTTAGGTGGGGGCAGGGCCTAAGGAACTTTTAAAGATGGAATGGAGGCTGCCACGCTTCAGTTTTAGGTGTTTATATTAAAGTGATATCTGTATTTTTCTTTTCCATTTGTCTCCTTCCTGCCTAATTATTTCTTCTATCCTACACTACCACTGAGCTACACCCCTAACCTTTTGTTTTTTAAATTTGAGATAGGGTCTCATTTAGTTGCTGAGGCTGGCCTCGAACTTGCAGTCTTCCTCTCTCACCCTCCCAAGTATTGGGATTAGAGATGTGTGCCACCACACCCCCTGAGTTTATGGTTTAAAGTTTTACATTTAGATCTTTGATCCATTTTGAGTTAATTTCTGTATATGGCATAAGGTAAGGGTCCAACTGCATTTTTTTGCATGTGGATATCCAATTTCCCCAGCAGTATTTGTTGAAAAGACTCTCCTTTCCCTACTGAAGTCTTAGTACCCTGGTTGAAAGTCATGTAACCATATACACAAGGCTTTGTTTCTTAGGCTATCTCTTCTGTTCCAATCATCTGTGTATCCATCTTTATGCCAAAACCAGGCTTTAATTAATGTAGTTTCATAATTAGTGTTGAAATCAGAAGAGAGAAACCACCAACTTTATTCTTTTTCAAGATTGTTTTGTAGGCTGAGACAAGAGGATCACAGGTTCATGGTCAACCTCAGCAACTTACATGAGGCCCTCTTCAACTTAATGAGTGAGACTCTGTTTCATAATTTTAAAAAGAATAAAATAGGGCTGTGGGTGTAGCTCAAAGATAGAATGCCCCTGTGTTCCATCCCCAGTACCACACACACACACACACGATTGTTTTATCATCTATTCAGGGTTTTCTGAAGTTCTATATGATTTTTAGGATAGAGTTTTTGTTTGTTTGTTTTATGGTACTGGGGGTTCGACCAGGGGTAATCTGCCTCTGAGCTACACCCCCAGCCCTATTTTATGTTTTGAAATGATGTTGCTAAGTTGCCGAGACTGGCCTCAAACCTGTGGCTCCTCCTTTCTCAACTTCCCAAGTACTGGGATTATAGTCATACACCACTGTAGCTAGCTAGGATAGAGTTTTCTGTTTTTATGAAAAATATCTGTGGGATTTTGTTAGGGATGAGATTGAGTCTGTAAATCCCTGTGGGGCCTTTATATTAAGTCGTCTTTTTTTTTTTTTTTTTTTTTTTTTTTTTTTTTTTTTTTTTTTTTTTTTTTTTTTTTTTTTTGCAGTACTGGGGATTGAACTCAGGGGCGTTCTACCTCCGAGCAATACCCCCAGCCCTATTTTTTATTCTTTATTTTGAAATATAGTCTCACTAAGTTGCAGAGGGCCTCCTCACTAGGTAGCTGAGGCTGGCCACGAACCTGGATTCTCCAGCCTCAGCCTCCCAAATGCTGGGATTACAAGCGTGCGCCACCACGCCCGGCTCGTTTTATTTCTTGAATAACTGCTCTGGCTAGGATTTCCAGGACAGTGTTGAATAGCTGTGATGTTCTGTGTAGCTGTGGTAAAGAAGACATCATTGTCTTATTCCTGATCTTAGGGGGAAAGCTTTTAGTTTTGAGTATAAAAATGCCCTTTAGCATACTAAGGAAATATCCTTCTGACCCTAGTTTGCTGAGTATTTTTATCATGAAAGAGTGTTGAATATTGTCATGTTTTTTCTGCCAGATGATCATGTGAAGTTTTTCCCATCTTTGTTTTATTAATGTGATATATTACATTCATCAATTTTCTTGTTTGTTTGTTTTTGGGGTTTTTTTTTACAGTACTGAGGATGGAACCCAGGGGCATTCTACCTCTGAGCTACACCCCTACCCTATTTTTTATTCTTTATTTTGAAACAGGGTCTCACTAAGTTGCAGAGGGCCTCACTAAGTAGCTGAGACTGGCCACGAACCTGTAATACTCCTGTCTCAGCCTCCCAAATACTGGGATTACAAGTGTGTGCCACCACATCTGGCTTCATTAATTTTCTTTTTTTTTTTTTTTTTTTTGCGGTACGGGGGATTGAACTCAGGGGCATTCTACTTCTGAGCTATACCCTCAGCCCTATTTTTTATTCTTTATTTTGAAACCGCGTCTCACTAAGTTGCGGAGGGCCTCACTAGGTAGCTGAGGCTGGCTGCGAACCCGGATCCTCCGGTCTCAGCCTCCCGCATGCTGGGATTACAAGCGTGCGCCAACACACCCGGCCCATTAATTTTCTTATAGTGAATTACATCTGTTTCTTGGGATAATCTTGCTTGTGAATGATATATGATCTATTTAATATTCTGTCATTCCCTCATCCTATTTTTCCTTTTTTTGACGGTACTGGGGATTGAACTCAGAGGCGTTCTACCTCTGAGCTATACCCCCAGCCCTATTTTTTATTCTTTATTTTTGAAACCGAGTCTCCCTAAGTTGCGGAGTGCCTCACTAGGTAGCTGAGGCTGGCCTCGAACCCAGATCCTCTGGTCTCAGCCTCCCGAATGCTGGGATTGCGAGTGTGTGCCACCACGCCCGGCCCTCATTGTATTCTTACTTGTAGTTAAATTGGAGTAAAATCTATACCAATCCTGAGAAGGGGAAGAAGTGGTAACTGCCCCGCCGCTGTGGCCAAATAGGTCCTCACCATCTGTGTACTTTGTGCTAGTGGCCAGCTTAAGTCGGCCAGATCCCACTGGCTTCTTGTATTTATTATATATTATTATGGCTTTTGAATTCTGAGATGCTTTCCACAGAAAGTATAATATAAACCAATATTTTGAACATTTTCATGTTTCATCTATTATAATGGTATTTTTGTGTGTATGTGGGGGTGGAACCCAGCAGCCTTCTACCTCCGGGCTACATCCCCAGCCCCATTTTATTTATTTTTTATTTTGAAACAGGGTCTCACTAAGTTGAGGAGGATCTCACTAAGTTGTTGAAGCTGGTTTTGAACTTGTAATCCTCCTGTCTCAGCCTCTCATGTACCACCATGCCTGGCTTTATAATTGCATTTTTATGTTTATATTACCTTGCAAATTTATATAAATTATATGCTTTAATTATAAGACTTAAGTATCTCCTAATGATAGTTTTTATTTAAACTTTATTACATTTTTAAACTTGGACCGTAGCCAGGCATGGTGGCCCATGCTTGTAATCCCAGTACTTGGGAGGCTGAGACCAGAGGATCCGGGTTCGCAGCCAGCCTCAGCTACTTAGTGAGGCCCTCTGTAACTTAGTGAGACCCTGTTTCAAATTAATAAAAAAAAAAAAAAAAAAATAGGGCTGGGGGTATAGCTCAGAGGTAGAATGTCCCTGGGTTCAATCCCCAGTACTGCAAAAAACACCCAAATAAACTTGGACCTTAAAACTATAATTCACTCTGGTTTAATCATATTATTAATTACAGGGTATGTGCACCAGAAGAAACCACATTTCACCTCCTACACTTGTCTTTAATGAGAGAGTATATTGACTATGAGTTTTCAGTATTAAAAGTAAGTATTTTTATAGCTATGGACCAGCGGTTTATATGTAAAAAATTTCTACAGGAATTCACTGTTTGCCATTTTGTCATAGGAAAAGATCACATTTAAATATGATATTGAAAGAATTATAGATGATTGGATTTTGATGGGATTTCTTGTTGGCAATGATTTTATCCCTCATCTACCTCATTTACATATTAATCATGATGCACTGCCTCTTCTTTATGGAACATATATTACCATCCTGCCAGAACTTGGAGGTAAGAAACATTTAATATTCATTTGAGACCACTTTAATTTAGTATAATGTACAATTATAAAATACCAAATTTTTTTAAAAATTTAGTACCAACTTTCCCAAAAATGTCACTAAGTTTATTAGATTATTGCATGTACAGCTAAAGTTGAAGAACACTGGGGATTTCTTTTAACCTACGACACCAAGCAATGAGGCTGTCACTTTCAGTGATTCCCAAGGAAAGAAAATTGACCAAAGTTAAAGAACCTCACTTACTGATACCTAAGTAATCTTCACATTTACTGTACTAAGAAAAACAGCAGAACTTATTAGTTTCACTTAATTCTTTTCATATTTAAGTGTAAGGAACTCAGTTCTGAATGGATGGATATGCATGAGAATATTTAATATGAAGGAAAGATTTTTCAATTAAAATGGAAAATTAAGAAACAGTAGTAAGACTGAATAAAGCAGACAATTGTTCTGTTCTGAAGTTAACATATCAAATTGGATGACCTGGACAGATTCTAGAACATATTTTAATTAATGATTCTCAAATGTTGGAAATGTGGGAGGATTATTATTAAATAATCCTGGAATTTCTTATATTTTGCTTCAGTATGGACATATGTTATAGTAACATAAAGCTGTTAGAAACTAGGGCTGGTTTATATGTAGTCCAAACTGTAATGTTTTTATCTGAATAGTAGAAAATTCATGTTTAACAATTTATGGAAAGAATTCTGTAGAATTGTTTAGAAAAAAATGTCAGCCTTTAATACAAATTTGTAATTTGTTCCTTTTAGGTTATATTAATGAAAGTGGACATCTCAACTTACCTAGATTTGAGAAATACCTTGTGAAACTATCAGATGTAAGTAACTGTAAGTTTTTGTTTTCCTGTCCCAGGGTAGTTATAAATGGTCAGTAACCAATTAGATAATACCAGAGGAAAAGAATTTTATAATGCTATTGTAATCGCTCATTATATTATCACCTAAATTAATTATATTTTTACTTGCTTTTTATGCTTATTTTTTGGAGTAAAAGATGAGGTCCCCAATTTCTTATGCCCCTGAAATAGTCATTGTTAAAAGTTTGGTTTCTAAGCCGGACATGGTGGCGCACGCTTGTAATCCCAGCATTCGGTCGGCTGAGACCTGAGGATCTGGGTTCGCAGCCAGCCTCAGCTACCTAGTGAGGCACTCCGCAACTTAGTGAGACCCGGTTTCAAAATAAAGAATAAAAAATAGGTCTGGGGTTATAGCTCGGAGGTAGAATACCCCTGAGTTCAATCCCTAGTACTGCAAAAAAAAAAAAAGTTTGGTTTCTATTATTCTAGACATACTTAAATATCATTTAAATGAATTTAACTACTTTTGTACAGTTTGATCGGGAGCATTTCAGTGAAGTTTTTGTGGACCTAAAGTGGTTTGAAAGCAAAGTTGGTAACAAGTACCTCAATGAAGCAGCAGGTGTTGCAGCTGAAGAAGCCAAGATCTACAAGGAAAAGAAAAAATTAAAGGTGTCCGTTTTTTTGTGTGTGTGTCCTTTCCTTTTTTTATCTGTAAAGGTAAAACTGATATTTCTTGTTTCTCATTTTCCTTATGATTTTAGGGTTGTCTCATCTTAAAATTTTCGTTTCTTCTTTTCTGTAGGCGTCTAAAACTATTTTGGTTTCTTTTCTCTACTAGATTCTATGATTTAGATCTGATCCTTAAAAATGAATTTCTTTGAAGAAGAACATTGTTTTTGCTTTGCTCTTCCATTCTCTTAATAAGTGTGGAAAACATTTCTAAATGTAAGAGCCCAGAAAATTAAGTTATTGTTTAAACCATGTTATTTAAAAACAGTAGACCAATGGACTCTTTTTTTTTTGCAGAACTGGGGATTGAAGTCAGGGGCATTCTACCTCCGAGCTATGCCCCAGCCCTATTTTTTATTCTTTATTTTGAAACCGAATCTCACTAAGTTGCAGAGTGCCTCACTAGATAGCTGAGGCTGGCCATGAACCCGGATCCTCCAGTCTCAGCCTCCTGAATGCTGGGATTACAAGCGTGCGCCACCACGCCTGGCTTTGGACTCATTTTTAAAATATGGATGTTTATAGCATTTAATGTTGTGAGACATTAACTACATTAGTGATTTTTCTCTAGAAATGATTTATATGTAAAATTATATAAAATACAGCAATAGGGCATGTTAAGAGTAATTAATAGTACAATATCTTATAAATATTATTTGCAGCCGGGCGTGGTGGCGCACGCTTGTAATCCCAGCATTCGGGAGGCTGAGACCGGAGGATCCGGGTTCGTGGCCAGCCTCAGCTACCTAGTGAGGCACTCCGCAACTTAGTGAGACTCGGTTTCAAAATAAAGAATAAAAAATAGGGCTGGGGGTGTAGCTCGGAGGTAGAATGCCCATGAGTTCAACCCCCAGTACCG
>PVLC010033073.1:0-17777 GCA_004027655.1 Graphiurus murinus | reverse complement strand
GAGCAGGGGTACAAGCTTGGGAACCAGACAGACTTGGGGCCACACGCTCAGCTCTGCTGCCCGGATAAAATGTTCCTCTGAGCCCCAACATGAGCATTTGTCAGCTGGGAACACAATCCGCGCCTCTGTTAACTGGGATCGTGTGCAGGTGACAGATGAGCGTCACTGCTGGGGACCGTAATGTGTCCAGCTGCAGCACTGCACTTCCTAGCCTCCCCCAAGTGATTAGTAATTAGATGCGTTTAAGCGGGTAGTGCTGACTCAGCAATCACCTGCTCTCCTGCCCTGTCCCCCTGGCGTCAGTGTCACTGTCTGAAATACAGGTCTGACGGCTGGAACTCCAGCAACCGTCCTGGACCACGAGATCCATTTAAGGATGGAAGGCTTATTACATGAGGGGGAGGAAGAGAAGGAGAAATAATAGCTGGGGTATTAATAAACTCCGGGGGCTTCCATCCCAGCCCTAAATGGCCTACCTCTAAATTTAGTCTACTACAAGAGAGAAAAATAAATATCAATCCTGCTTCGATTGCTATTTTTAATGTCTGTTACCTGCAAAAGGCCTAGGAACTAAGGATTTTTAAGGAAAGAAATGCAACAATAGAAGTGTCTTTATAGCAGTGGGTTTTGTTTTCTCCTTTATAGTTGAAAACTGAAGCTTATCAGAAAGAAAGAGCATTTGACTGTTGAAAGCTGAAAACAATCCCCTTGGGTGTTCAAAACGGACAACTGCAAGGCCAGGCTCCCTCAGGGAAATCCTGAACAGCCCTCAGGTGACAGGGAGCACCGCCCACGGGGGGCGTCCCGGGACACCGAGCGAGCCCGCCTCTCACCTGCACGAAGAAGTAGATGAGGCCGAGGGGCGGGATGATGGCGGCCACAATGGGCGTGGCCAGCAGGATGATGACGCAGGCGCCGATGACGTTGAACAGGGAGCCCATGAACATCTTGATGACCTGCGGGATCATCGAGTCCACCGTGTCCATCTCCTTGGAGAAGCGGTTCACCAGGTTCCCGCTGGGGGTGCGCTCGAAGAAGCTCATGGGCGACCGGAGGATGTTGTGCAGCAGGTTCAGGTGCAGGCGGCGGGAGGCGAGGATGCCGCCGATGGACACCATCATGGAGTAGCCGAACACCGCGATACCTGCGGGCAGGGAGGAGGCTCAGCGGAGGAGAGGGCCCGCGTGGACCGGAGGCCCCTAGGACTCCAGCTCCTAATAACCACGGTGGCTGTTCTTTACTGAGCACTCACTATATACTAAGCATCGTGTTTCCTTTTCATGCTGACTCTGCTGAAACTTGTGCTTACAGACGGGAAGACTGGAACTCAGGCAGGGGAACTCCTCTGCCCTCAATATTCAACAGGTCCTAAGTGGACCAGGATTCACGTCCAGACCGCCGGCTCCAGGGGCGCAGCCTTCACCTGCGTGCCAGTCCTCTGGACCAGTGCCGTCTGGGGGCGCTTTCCGCAGTGATGGAAATGCTCTCCATCTGTGCCGTCCAGGATGGCGCTACTAGCCAGGGATGTGGCTCCTGAGCTCCAGAAATGTGGCTACATCAATCGAAGACCTGAGGTTTAACTTTATAACTGCCTGGAGCTCAAATCGCCACCTGTGACTTGTGGCGACACCACCAGACAGCACAGGTCTAGAACGGACGCTGTTGCTGTGTGTGCCCAGGTTAGACAGCACACCCTCTCTGTTCTCTGCCTTCCCTCCAGTGTAATGCGGAGGCCCCAGTCCTCTTCCCTACTGGCAGAGGAAGGGGAGGCCATGGGTTGAGCAACACAAGACGTCCCCGCCTGCTTCTCTATCATCGATGGCTTTTTGAGAGCCACTCCCTAGCGGCCAAGAGACGTTGGTGGCCTCACTTCCAGCTCCACAGCAGCAGTGGCGGGGGACAGGGAGGTGGCTCCCTTGACCTCTTCAAACCGGAAGACACTTAAGAGACAAGGGCAGCGGCAACGGGCTCTGCAGCTGACACGCCAAAGCCCGTCGGTCCCACCGCCCAGGGCGGGGCCTGTCCCTGGTCACTAAGCCTCCCCCCCACCTCAGTCTCCTCATCTGCAGAATGGGCACAAGGCCTCCTGCTTCAGAGTACTGTCGAGGAAAAGTCCCTGCCTGGCATACGGAAGTGCTCAGGTGGGTCACGCGTACACTCTTACCCTACACACGTACCTATCTCCAACCCCAAAGGACGTGTGCATGTACAAATAGTTTCCACAACACATAAACACGAGCTCATGGGCTGCACGGCACAGCAGCCGAGAGCTCGAGCTCCTGCTCCAGGCTGCCTCGTTTGGTGCCAGTGTGGCTGTGTGACTCTAGGCAACTTACTTCACCTCTCTGGGCCTCACATTCTGTACCTCGAAAATGGGAGAACTAATGGCTCCTACGCATCATGGGATTGAAGCAACGACAGTCAAAGTTAAAACATGGCAAAGTACTGGGTACAGAGCCAGGTACCAGGTGATGCTCTGTCTGTGGGCTGCTAGCCACGCCTCGGCATTTGGGGGGCTCCCTGGGAGCAGAGGAGGTACCCCGCAGGGCTCCGCCATCTCCTTGGCATTGAGGTGCTGGGGGCATGGCCTGCGCGCTGCGGGTACAGCACACTCTGCAGCGTCCTGGCCTCTGATGGCAGCAGCAGCAGCAGCCTGCCCCAAAGCCTCGGAGAGCAGATGTTGTCTGATGTCCCCAGGGGGCAAAACTGCTCCAGGGAGAACCTCTCCCCCCTTCACACAGGAGGTCTGAGTCCAGAGGTCTCATCTTTACCCACGACGTGAAAGGAGGGTTCCCCCCAGACTCTCGGGGGCCTCTGCTCAGCTGGCTCATCTGTAAAATGGACTCACTGAGCCTCTCTCCCCCTCTGCCTCCTCTGGACCATAGGAAACAAAATATTAAAAAAAAAACAGCCACTCTACAAACACGCCAGGGTCTGTCATGTGACCGATTCTGTCCATCTTTGTCCGCAAGGCCCGAGGGCTTGGGGGACAGGACGCTCTAAGGGGACACAGAGCGGCTGCAGGTGACAGGCAGGCAGGGTGGGGAGAGCGAGCCCACCTTGGGAGATGCCCAGGGCTCCGTAGACGCTCAGCCGGAGCTTGGTGTGCTGCTGGGTCCCGTTGACGACGGGGTCGTCCGTCCAGAGGCTGAGCCAGTAGTTAGAAGCCAGCGATGAAACGTGGTTGCACAGGAAGAGGAAGAGGCTCAGGAAGGAGAGGAAGAGCCCGATGGCCTTCATGTACTCCCAGTACACAGAGAGCTGCACCTGGGGGTGCAGGCAGAGAGAGGCCGGTGTGGAGGAGGCCCCCGCCGCGCCCACAGACCCAGCCCGCCTCCCTCTGCCCACACCCCAGCACCCTCCCCGCTAGTCATCAAAGGCAGCAGTGAACAGAATCAAGGAGCCTCCAGTAAGGTGGCCCCACAGGTTGTCACCCAGTCATTGAAGGCTGGGGGGCTGAGTCGCTTAATGCCCCGGGCCACCACTGCTGAGAAGCAGAGCTGGGATTCGAATCTGGGTGTCAGGATTGAGCAGCTTAGGGGTGGGGATCTCGGAACTCAGGCTACCAGGAGACTGGAGAAGGTTGTGGCTGGACTACAAGTGGCCTGGGCGAGCCAGTTCAGGATATCCATCTTTATCACAGGAAGCCCTCAAAGGGCTTTAAGGGAATGTGAAAGAGGGATGCGTTGCCTAGCAACCAAGACCCAGTGTCACCTCCACCCTACACAGGGCCTACCGCCCACCGCACTGTCTCCTCTGAGCACCGAACACCGGCTCTCTGGGTTTTCCATTGCTTGGTCTTGCACAGCTCCATGAGGCGGTACCTGGGGCTTTCTTTTGCTTCTGTGTTCCCCCACGGAGTCCAGCATGGGAAATGAATCAGATATGCAGCCACCCAGTGTCGGGGTACCCGCTGTCTATAGTCATGCACCCAAATCACCTGGCACAGTTTCAACATATTCCAAATCTCTTACTGTCCTTGCAAGCATTTCAAGGTTAATTCTGGATCCTAAGAACCATATGACTATACAGTCTGGCTGAAAGGTAATAGGCTTGATGTTGAGGGAGTGCTTCCTTTTGACTTTTCTTCTTTGAGTCTCTCAATTCTGAGCATTTGGACTCCATGAACCTGAGCGCCCCGGAAACTCTCTGCAGGGCTCAGGTGCCTTCCTCCGGGCAAAGGGACCCCATGGGCCCGAGGCAGAACCAACTGGGCTTGCTGGACCGGCTCTACTCGGGGCCTGACTTTGGTAAGTTCAAGCCTCCAGTTTCAAGCCCCTTGTACAGAACATGGGGATAATCTGCTCTGGTTAAAGTGGAGGCTAAAAGAGGATCACAAGCCAGGCATGGCGGCACACATTAGTAGCCCCAGTACTTGGGAGGCTGAGAGAGGAGGATTGCAGGATTGAGACCAGCCTCAGAAACTTAGCAAGATTATTAGCAACTAGTGAGACCCTGTTTCAAAAATAAAAAGGGCTGGGGGTGTGAACCCCAGGGTGTAGAATGTCCTCAGATCAAATCCCCAGTACCACACACACACACACACACACACACGGATCACAGAGGTCTGCATCTCTGGCCCTTTTCCCCAAGTCCTTGGTTTGGGGCAATTTCTCTGACCCCTGGGTCAGTAGGAGCCTGGCCACAGCTCTGGGTGTGATGACAACAGAAGGCAGGGGCAGAGGGCAGAGGGCAGAGGTCAGGGTCACAGCATCCGAGGAAGCTCTGGATAGGCCCCGGGAGATCTAATAAAAGACCCAGCTGGCCCGTCTGCTCCTGCCCCTCGTGGGTACTTTGGTTTTGTCCATGCCTTTATTTAAAAACTCCATTCCCAGTTTGTTTGGGGATGAAGATGGAAGCCGAGGCCTGGCCCATGCTAAGCACCTGCTCTACCAGTGAGCTACACCACACACGCAGTCTTTGAACAGAACCACATTTGCTTTTAAAAATAAACCTGGGATCACTACCGAAAATGGGAGATTATTGGCACTTGCCCAAAATAGATGATCTTAAAACAAACAATAAAACAAGATAAACAAAGAGCTTGAAACCTCCTTTCCTTGTTACGCAGACAGACAAGCGATCATTACTGTTTTATTTTTGCTATGCTGGGACCAAACCCAGGGTCTTGCCTATACCCGTAAGCACTCTACCACGGAGCTACATCCCTGGCCTGATTGTTAGTGTTTTTTGGTTTTGTTTTTGTTGTGTGGTACTGGGGATTGAACCCAGGGGCATTCTACCTCTGAACTATACCCACAGCCCTATTTTCTTATTTGGAAACAGGGCCTCCCTAAGTTGCTGAGGCTGGCCTGGAACCTGCAATTCTCCTTTCTTGGCCTTCCAAGTACTGGGATGACAGGTATGTAGCAATGTGCCAGCTGTTATGTACAAAGGACAGGCCAGCTCCTCGCTGAGGCTTTCTCACTGATGTGGCCCTAAGGACTGGAAGAGAAAGGACTTGGAAGCGAGGAAGCCCTGGTTCTGGCCGCATGGGTCCATGCTTGCTCTGTAGTGCTGTGTCTGGCACGACCTGGAAGCAACTCCCGTGTCCCCGAGGCCCAGGCCGGGGGAGGCTCTCATTTAAAGTGCACAGGTGGCCTGGGCCCCCGAGCTGCTCAAAGTGTAGCAGCAGGAGGTTCAGCAGAGACTCCCAGCCCCAACTATGCAGCCCAGCTCTGCTGCTCAGCAGTGGTGACCCTGGGCAAGACGTCACTTAGCCCCCGGCCCTTGCTTTGGTTCTGCAGAAAGTACTCAAGAGGCTTGTTGTCAGAGATGAGTGCATTAGCTTAAACAAAGTGCGCCGCACAGCACCCAGCAGGAGCGTTTGCAGGGGGAGGAGAGAGACCTCACCTTCCCCGTCTGAGCCTTGTCTGCCTCCACCAGCTTCCAGGCCTCCTCCTCCTCGGCTCCGGCCTTCTGCAGCTCCGAGGTGCTGGCCTGGTGTCGGCTCGTGTCCCCGCTATAGGAGGAGGAGCTGCTGAGCTGCCTGGGAAGTGAGACAGGAGTCAGGCAGGGCGGGCTGCAGGCGGCGCCACGAGGGGAGGTGCCCGAGTGCCCCCGTGTGCAAGCAGGCACGTGGCTGGGCACACACACGAGCACGCCCCTCGCCCCTGCGCCATTCCCCAGGCGGCCACCCCCAGGGAAAGGGGCTATCTCAGACAGGAAGGAGGGCTGCGGGCAGCACTGTCTGGGATGGTCTGAGAAAGGATTCTGGACTCTCCCATGGGGCCCCAGGGCAAGACCCCAACCTGGGCCACATCTGTAACCTGAGCTGGAACTTGCTTGGAATGTTATCCCATTTTTTCATCTTGTTTTGTTTACTGGATTTCTTTTTTTATGTTTGAAGATGAGCCAAGATCAGCTCTTTCAATTTCTTTTTTAAGGTCAAGTCTAATTTATTTTGTGACTTTATTTGTATGTAATTTCAAGATTATAGAACAGGTGCCAGAATAGACAGAAGACTGTGTATCTTTTATCTAGATTTACCGCAAATTCTTCATATTTTGCCCAATTTGTTTTATCGTTCTACTTATTTGTATATATACATATGTCATATAATATATGTAACTTTATGTACAAATGTGCTATTTTTCTGAAACGTATCATTTAATCTTTTGTTTTTTGTTTTGTTTTGTTTTCTGGTCCTAGGGATTGAATCCAGGGTCTCATGCATGTTAGACAGCATTCTACAACTAAGTTACATCCCCAAGTCCTTTTCTCTTTGTTTCTTAGAATTTTGAGCCAGGGTTTCACTAAATTGTCCAGGCTGGCTTTGAACCTGTGAGCCTCCTGCCTCAGCCTCCCAAGTACTGGGATTGCAGGTGTGCACCACCATGCCCGGCTCTTATGTCACTTTACCTTTGATGTGAAAATAGTTTAAGCATTAAAGTCCCAAAATATATAAAAGAGGTACCATGTGCCCACTTAACTGCTGTGGCTTGAATATGGTTCATTTCCCTCCAAAGTTGTTGAAGTTGGATGCCCTTCATATGAGTATGAAGAGAGGGGACCCGGGGGCCTTGCAGAAGTGACCAGGGCTCTGCTCTCTGGTGGACTGATCCATTCACACGGTTAACGGGTTGTCTTCAGAGTGGGTCTGCTACAAGCGCCAGCTTGGCCACATCTCCTGAAGCCTCCCTGTTTCTCTCCTGGTGATGTCCTGCACTGCCTCGAGGACTCTGCCACCAAGAAGGCCACCACTAGGCGTCGCCCGTGACCTTGGACCACACCTGGGAGCCCAAGTAAACCTCTTTTGTTTCTAACTTGTCCAGTCTGTGGCACTGTGTTATTAGCAACAGAAAACGGACCACTTTAATTCTTTTTTTGAAAACAGGTCATTGGACAACCACTAATGTCACAGACAAAATTAAACATTTTACCCTTTCCTACCCATTTTTCCTCTCCCCTTAACTCCAGAGGTAACAACAGCTCTCAGTCCGGGTTCCTCTCCTGTCCTTATTTTTTGTACAGCATTACCAAGATATATGTCCACAAGGATACACGTATTTAATCTTTTACCCAAGATCTTAAACTTTGCCTTTTGGTTCCAACCCTAAGTAGAGGCCTAACTTAGAACAGGAGGAAGAGGACTTGACGCCTCTGAGCCCTTCCACGGTTGCCATAGCAACTCTCCCTTCAAGCTCCCTCAGATTCCAACGCCTTCCACAGTTTTATGGGGACCCGTTTCTCCAAAAGCCTCTCAGACCCCTCCAACAAAGGCACGGCACATCCACACACCCGCTGGGCTAGGGGTCACGAAAAGGAGCGTCTAGGCAGGCAGGACAGAAGCGAGGTGCCGGGAGGACCCCCAGGACCCGGCCTCCCTCCCCCGCTCACCTCTGCAGCTGCTTCCCCGCAGCACCCGTCACCAGCACGCCGTTCTCCATCTGCTTTGCCTCCTTTGCTGAACCACCGACGCCTGTTGACCCTGGTGGGGAGAGAGACCATGGGGACAGTTGGGGTTTCAAGACCAGGACAAGGCCAAAGCCAAAGACAAACAAAACCGGCCACTCTGGGGAGGAGACAGCAGATAACCTGGCCACCAGGAGGCTCTGCTGAGGGCACAGACAGGCTCGATCCACATCGCAGGGATGGTGTTTTGCAAGTCTCTGGAAGGCCGCATTCACAGAGGACCCTGGGCTTGGGCAGGGGCCTGTGTCAACAGTGTTGAAGGTTAAGTTCAACCAATAGGGCAGGCATGCAAGAAACAGCAACACCGGGGCAGCAGAGGGAGCCCTCCGGTCCCCAAGCATCCCAAGCCAGGAAAGGATGCTCAAAATAAATATCGACCAGCTTGGCAAGGCCTCAGAGTCCAGATGTCTCTGCAGTGCTGGGAATTAATTCTTCAGGGACCAGGTCACAGGAACACCCCCAGGGGCCAGGAGAGGGCTTTGTCCCCAGCAACAAGGAAGTATTTTAATCTGTGAACCACTGAGAAGCCCGCTGTGGGGCACGGCGGCTGGCTGTCTGCCCTGATTCCAGGAAGAATCCACTCAGTATCAAGAGTAATCACCAGAACTCCAGGCATGGTGGCGGCCAACACCAACGAAGGGAGTGCTGGGCACCGGGCTGGGTGCAAACGGGCCGGCTCTTCTTGTCTGAACTCAGCGCGGCAGCCTTGTTAGCACCCCGCCCCACGCTGAGCTCCTCATTCTTTGGTGCCAGAGAGAGAAAAGAGACACAGAAATGCAAAGCGAGGCTCAAAGGGCTGGCCCCAGGCAGGTGAGGAGGGGCCCTGGAAGAAAGGTTATACACAGGGATAAATACACAGCCAGCTGCACGGTCAGGGAGACCCCGAGAATGTGCAGAGAGATGAATTCGTGCAAGATGCAAAGAGAGGACGGCCGCAGGGAGCCACAGACATGCCCGGCGAGGGAGAGGAAGCCAGAAGGCTGCTGGCTGGAGGAGGTCGCCAAGCTGGGCTTTCTCAGTCGCAGCTGTGAATGAATCACGCCCGGAGTGACTTATAAACGAGCAGCTGCCCCAGGTCCAGCACCAGCCCTGCAGAGTTCCAGTGTAGTCAGGTAACCAGGGCTATTGAAGTGCTCTCACGGTCCTTAGCTGTGCACCTTGAGGAGGTGAGACGCCTCTCTGGGCCCTAAAAAGCACAACTGCAGAAGGGAGCCAGCAGCAGACCCTCCCCTCCTGGTGGGGGACTACAGGGGGTCAAGGGTCAGGAGCAGTGCTTGGTGAAGCTGGTGCCTCCTTCCCAAGAGAACCTGCCTTGCTACCGACAGCTGTGTGCACTGCAGACCTCTTCTACAGATAATTCTGGGGCATGGCCAGGACTCAGAAGCACAGCTTTAAACATTCCCTTGGAGGTCAGCACTTTTTTTTTTTTTTTTAATTAAAGAAAAACAGCCAAATCATCCAGGAAGGAGAGTGATAACAAGCAGGACTTTCCATGCAGCCAGGACTCATGCACACAGGTGATGCTGGAAGCCAGGCCTGGCCTCAACCACCTTCCTCAGTGCAGGGATGAGAGGCTCCCGGACACTTGCAGAGAGCTCCGACCCACCGGTGGCCTGCTTCGGAGTCCTCTCTGGTGCCTGGCTGCCCTGGTCCACACCTCTAAACCTCAGCCTCCTGCACCCCACCAGTTCTAGGGAGGATTTTCCATGGGGGCCTCCTGCAGCTGCCTCCCTTCCTCCACACACAGGGGACCCCACAGCTGATGCTCCAGCTGGGGCAGCTGGAAAATTCTACTCTCTAAGAGGGAGGTCATGGAGGAGGAGGAGGAGGAGGGGGAGGAATAGGAGGAGGAGGAGGAGGAGGAGGAGGAGGAGCGAGGCTGGCCCTCCATCCCACTGCCTTCTTTTTGAAGGGATTGGCTCTTCCCGCTTCCCCGGACCCTGCAGGTCTGCCCACCAGGGTGTCCAGGATGCGCCCAGCCAAGGAGCATCCCACAGGGTGACCCATCGGAGCCCCTCTCCCAGGACTCTGCCATCAACGGTGGCCACCAGGACACAGATGGTTCCAGTAGACCTGTCCTGGACACGTCTCTAGCCTTTGATCTGTAAGCTACCTGGTGTCCCTCCAGGAAAGGCCCTTGCTTCCTTTGCTGTATTGCTTACAGATGATGGTCTCGACCCTCAGGTGCACAGGGCTGGTCTGGGGAGGAGGCCCGGCCTTCTGGCCACTGCCATGCTGCTGGGCCACACCCTCCTCCCGCCGCCACTGACACCTGCAGCTGGCTACTCAGCAGGTGCTGGCGGCATGCATGCCTTGGCTGGCACACAGTAGACACCCTCACTGTGTACCTACTGTGTGCAGAGTCTGCACCGTGCTCTCCATGGAGGCATCGTGGTCATGGGAACTGACCCAGGAGGCAGCAAAGCATAGCCAAGGTCCAGCTGATGCGGGAGGGGCCTCAACTGGCAAGCTGCACCCCCCAGCGCCAGCCACAAAGAAAATGGAGACACATCCAAGCACCCCTGCAGGCGTGCAGCGGCCGTCTACAGCCCCGCAGGCATGCAGCCCTGAGCCTACAGCCTCATTCTATGCTCTGCAAGCCCGGCTCGCCGCAACCCGGCGGTACTGACCTTCCTCTTCCTCGGCCTCCGCTCTGCTGCCTGGGAATTCACAAGATCCGAGAAAACGTTAGGAACTAAGGGCAAAGCGCCTTCCCAGTGCTGCCATCTACGTGCCCAGGGGGAACGAATGCGTGAGGGGCAAGCCTGGCCGAGGGGCCCGACCGACCTGTGCCTCAGTTTCCCCATCCTGTATGTGCTAAGTGGCTCCCTGACGAGCAGATTGCCTGAGGCCAGACCCCTCCTCCTGAAGTCAGAGCTGTGTTTAAACGTAAAAAGAGCTGGGGAGATGTGGCAGGCCAGTCTTCCATCTTTGTTTTTGAGGCAGACAGAAGGAATGACGGCAGGGTGGGTGTGACAGCTGGGGGTTGGCTCCAGGCCACAGCTGTGGCTCTTGGAGGACAGACGAGAGTCAGGCCCCACCGGACCTTACACGGGGCCAGCTGCCTGGGGACCCAGGAGGAAGGGAGGAGAGGCTCGGCTCGGCTACCCTGGGCCCTCGCCGGCCGGGACGGGGTGGGGCCCCTCCTCTGGGCTCTCACAGGCCCTGGGGCTTCCGTCACCGCTGCATTTGCCACCATGGTGTCCTTATTACTCAGCGTTCGTTCCCCAACCGACCGTGAGCTACGCAGGCCCGGGTCTTATGCACCTCCCGCTCCCGGCACCCGGCAGGCCGTGTGCAGTTAGAAGGACGGGCACCAACCCACGCTGGGCCTGGAGCGCCATTCCACATGGTCTACACACCTGACCGCAGATGGCCAGGCTCACAAATCAATGATCAGTGGACACAGAGCTGCCCTTCCAATGCCAGGAGCCCAGCCCTCTGGTCCCCGGGGTCCCTCTCGGTCTGCTTCTCCAAAGCTGGTATCTGAAGCAGCCCTGAGATAATGGGTGACATCGGCTTCTCTTTCTTCCCCTCTCTGAAAACAAGGACATTCTATCTCTGAGATAGACCCCCAGCCCTATTTTATTTTTTATTTTGCAACAGGGTCTCATTAAGTGGCTGAGGACCTGGCTAAATGCCGAGACTGGCCTTGAACCTGCGATCCTTTTGCCTCAGCCTCCCAAGTACTGAGATTACAGGCATGCACCGGTGCTCCCGGCTTCATACTCTCTTTGAGTGGGGGAGATTTGTGCTGCTATATTAATATCGCTTGTTGAGCTATAGATTGTTTATACAGGGCATGCCTTAAACAGCCAAGGTGTAATTCATTCATTCACTTATTTAGCGTATTACTGAGTGGCTGCTGGGTGCCAGGCACTGTTCTCTGTCCTGAGGATACAGAAGTAGCCAAAATGCCCCCCAGTCTGGGACTTAAATCCAAGAGAAGAGCGAACAGAAAAAGCAGGAGACTCGCCATTTACTGCAAGGCAGCCGAAAGGGGAGGGGGAGAAGGTTGTAATAAGCTTTCTTTTTTTTTCCATTAGGGCAAACACATGAAGCTTGTCTCCCCAGTGCCGTCCCTTGAGCTCCTCCTGGTCCTGGGCGACGGGCTCTGAGGCTGGAAGCCAGGCGCTGCTGGTTCTGAGCCCCAGAAGTGCAGCCCGGGCAGCTCACTGCTGGTTCCAACACTGCCTTTCCTCAGGAAGGTTCTGGAACTCAGCCTGGGCAAGGGTCAGCAGCCCAGCCTCCCTCAAGGGAAGAATTCGGCTCGGCGCTTTAGGGTTGACGCCTCATTTTTTACCAAAAACGGAATTGCCTGGCTGCATCCCCTAGCCCTGCCCTCCAGCGCCGTCCTCACAAGGGAGAGGCACCGCAGCTGTTCAGTGTTCAGCTAAGATTTCTGGAAAGTGGGGAGGTGCTGATGACCGATGTGAAGCAGAGAGAACACGGCTGGCGGTGGCCGGGACCTCTGGGACAAAGGCCTCGCTCAGAAAGCCAGGCAGGAGGGGGGACGCCAACAGATGCGCCCCCGATTTTTTTTTTTTTTGTACTGGGGATTGAACGCAGAGGCAGTCTACCTCCATGCTACACCCCCAGCCCTATTTATTTTTTATTTTCAAACAGACTCTAAATTGCTGAGAGCCTTACTAAGTCACTGAGGCTGGCCTTGAACCTGCGATCCTCCTGTGTCAGCCTCCCAAGTACTGGGATGACAGGCATTTTCTTGATTCCTGATGGTCTCCTGTACTTTGCAAACCTCTACAGTGAGCACAGTCTGGTTTTTATAATCAGTAAAAACATATATATGTAATATATAAATTATATATATGAAGTATTTATAAAATAATTATTTTTTAGTAGTAAATAATTTTGCCCAAAGACTGGAAGAGGAATTCACCAGGAGAGTGAGAGACGGTTCAGACAAGGTTTTGAAAAACAGCCGGTTGTTGGAGCTAAGGTCCTCTCCCACAGGAAACCACTCTGGGTGCAGCAGGTGAGAGCACAGCAGGACTTCCCGTGCTCAGCACCGGTGGGTCTCGGCTGCGGATGCCCCCTTGGGCAGGCCGAGTGGCAGGGCCAGCTTGGAACCCTGGGTGTTTAGCTGCATGGCTGGCCTCTGAGATGCCAGCCGTAACCCCTGCTCTTGCTGTAACAACCAAAAACGTCTCCAAATGTGGACAAATGTCCAACTTGCTCCCCATGGAACATCTCTGATACAGGTTTTAGGTTCCTAAAAGAGAAGCCAGGGGTGTAGCTCAGCGGTAGAGCACTTGCCTAAGCGTGTGCGATTCGAGGCTTGGGTTCTAGTCCCAGCACAGAAGGAAGGAGAGAGAAAAGGAAAAAAGAAAGAAACCAGGGCAAGGGATGTATGTAGCTCAGTGGAGGAGAGCTTGCCTAGCATGCGTGAGGCCCTGGTTTCGATCCCTAGCACTGCAAAAACTTAAAATCCTATTAACAAAAATTAAAAAGAAGAAACCAGAGGTATAAAAATGCTTTTTATCTTCCAGATATGAAAATTAACAAACCAATTTGTGTACATCTCTTTGCCATGCAAAATAAATAATACATTTCCCAGAAATCAGCAGAGCAAATATTGAGGGGGGGCAGTATCTCCCCATCAGGACCTCCCTTTCCCTGGCTCGCTGAGAAATCAATCTCCCTCACCCCACCCCCTCCACCGCCTGCGTGTTCTAAAAAAGACCCGATGAACCCAACACAGAAAGTTTCCTTCAGAAGGAGCCAAACATGTGGCTGACAGACCCGAGGTCACTGGACAGAGTTGGCTGAGCCCTGGTGCCAAGACCCCGTGGAGGTGAATGGTGGTGGGGGGTCCAGTTTGATTTAAGACCCACATGTTGTGGCCCATCTGGGGCGCTGAACTCGGGGGATGAACCCGCAGAGGGGCGAGGGTGGTGGGTGCTATTTACACCACTAAATTAAGTGCTAAGGTGCACAGAAAATAATGAGGCAATTGGCAGCATCCCATGTTCTATACAAAGGGCTTTGGGTAAGCTGGTGGCTGAGGAGAAAGGACAGGAAAATCCACCTGAGGCCACAGCGGTTAAAGACGTTTCTTGTTTACCTGGATAGAAAGGGGACCGGGGGGAGAGAGATGAAACGACTTCATTCGGTTAAACCCACACGTCAACTGAGAAGGGAAAGGGTTAGGTTGGTGGAACATGGTAAACAAGAAGTGGGCATGGTGGCCCACGCTTGTAATCCCAGTACTTGGGAGGCTGAGACGGGAGGATCCGGGTTCGAGGCCAGCCTCAACTACTTAGTGAGGCCCTCTGCAACTTAGTGAGAACCTGCTTCAAAATAATTAAAAAATAGGAGCCGGGCGTGGTGCCGCATGCTTGTAATCCCAGCATTCGGGAGGCTGAGACCAGAGGATCCGGGTTCGCGGCCAGCCTTAGCTACCTAGTGAGGCACTCTGCAACTTGGTGAGACTCGGTTTCAAAATAAAGAATAAAAAATAGGGCTGGGGGTGTAGCTCGGAGGAAGAATGCCCCTGAGTTCAATCCCCAGTACCGCAAAAAAAAAAAATAAATAAATAAAAAAAATAAAAAAAATAAAAATAAAAAATAGGGCGGGGGGTGTAGCTCAGAGGTAGAATGCCCTTGGATTCAATCCCCAGTACTGCAAAAAAAGATAAAAAAAAAAAAAAAAAAAGGAAGTAGCCATGACCCATCAACTCGGACTAAGAGACAGAGACTGAAAATCCTCTGCAGTAAGAGCAAATAGGTCAGACTTAAGGCAGAACTTTCCAACCAGAAGAGTAAGAACATGCAGAAACTCATTCTCATCAGAGAACATAAAAGCTGACGGAAGGGAATGGCAGCTATCACACGTGGCTGAAAAACCACAAACGCACCTTTTCTTTTCAAACCACCAGGGGTCACAGCGACAGCATTCATAATAGCCCTGACGTGGAAGCAACCCCAACGACCATCCCCAGATGCACAGACAACATGTAGTCTGCCCGTACGAGGGAATATTATTCAGCCATAAAAAGGAATGGGGCTACGGACACAGATGAAGTCCAGCCACTTCCTCTCCTACCCTCAATGGCTCCCACTGCATTTAGCCAACACCCACTCTCCCCTCTGTGAAGGCCTGCGAGACACCTGCCCGACTCCCCTGCCCGCCCTGGTCCAGCCGCGCCAGACTCTTTTATGTTTCTTAAACAACTTTGCTCACGCTGGTTCTGAGGCCTTTGTGCTTGCCGTTCCCCGAGCTCTGAACACTGTTCCCCACACCTTCTCCTTGCTGGCTCCTTCCCTTCTCTCTGTTGATTTCGTTTTTATCCACCCCCCTCTAGGGAGGACCCCTTTTAAGGGTCACAAGGATAGGGATTTACCTGTATCTTGTTCACTGCGATCTCCCCCAAACCCAGAACAGTACTTCTCAGGGGTGAACTGCATCCCCCTAAAATCCCTATCCCAGCCCCTGGCACCTCAGAGTGTGGCTGTGTTTGGGGACAGGGTCTTTGCAGGGGGATCAGTGGAGATGAGGTCTTCCGGAAGGAAGGCGGTGGACCTGCCTCCAACAGGACCGGCTTCCCTACAGAACCTGCAGGCGGGAGCGCAGGAAGGGCGTCACGGAAAGACGCAGTCAGCGATGGCCCTGAATCCCAGCGTGCCACCGGAAGCCGGGCAGGCGCCCCCCGCCATGGGAGGACCACCCGGCCGTAGCACAGTCTCCTACTTCCAGTCCCCAGAACTGCGCGCAGAGAAATCTGTTGCTCAAGCTACCCAGTGTGTGCTGCTGGTGACGGGACTGGGGTGCCTGGGGTGCAGCTCAGGGGTAGAGCACTTGCCCAGCAGGAGGGAGGCCCTGGTTCCATCCCCAGTACCACAAAAAACACGTAAATAAATAAAACAAGTATTTAACGCATCGTAGGTGCTGGATAAATCCCGGAATGACTAAATCAATCGGCAGCAAACAGCTCCTTCTCGCACTCCCAGTCCCCAGGGCGCGGTGCTGCACACCCTCAGGGCCCTGGTCCCACACAGCAGAGCCGTGCCACGGAGCCTCCCTGCAGCCTGCCCCGAGGGCAGTCTACCCCACACCTGTCTGGGGACAAACGAGTCCCAGAGGCCCAGGGAGCCGGTCATTAGCTCCTGGAAGAGGCGGGCAGGATGGGGTGGTGGTGGTGGGGGGCATCTTTTTAGTTTCACTCTTTTTAGCCAACAGCTGAAACCAAAGCAGGGTCCTCTCCACCACAAGTGTGACCCTACGGGCTCAGCAAGGCATCGGGGGACAGCTTCCCGCTCCGTGCCAATCTGGGCCACAGCTCGCTCACAGACCGCAAGCCAGCAGAGGCCCCGCCGCCATGCCAGCGCGGCAGAGGGAACCCAGGGCAGCCCGAGAAGGCCTCGAACCAACCCCCTCAACTCGAAGCCAGCTGATAAGGGAGAACGGGCTTCTTAGACATCCACCCAGCCCAGGAGTCTGCAGGGACACAAAAGGCGCCTCTGACGCCAACCGGCTTTCAGAGTCCCAGGCTGGCGGCCGGGAATGAGCGGGTGTACTGTGACCTGGCAGGTGACAGGGGCAGTCACCCTTCCCAGAGCAGTCATGACTGGCAACAGCTATGGTTTACGGGATGCTTCCAAAGTGCCAGGCACGGCGCCAGGGCCTGGGTGACACCTGCCCCGGCGCCCGGGAGGGCATTCGTGCTGTTTTGCCACCTTATCTATCAGTGAGGAAGTGACCTCTGGGGACCGGGAAGACAGCAGCAGGGACCTGCCCCGGTGCTGCCAAGGCCGCGCAGGCAAGCAAGACAGCTTCAGCCGCCGGCCGGCACGTCGGTCCTGGGTACATCACGTATCTCTGGCTTCGCTCGGCCTCCTCAGAGCCAGAGGGGCTGGGACCGTCACTGTCTCCCACCCAAGTTCCCGGGCCTGAGGCTCCTCTGCAGGAGAGACTGGGTCCTGCCCGGGGTGAGCTAGCCAAAGCCTGGTGCTCCTGTGCCCCCTCGGCTCAGCCCTGAGGTTGGGGCAGTCGGTCTTTCAGTGTCTTCCCAAGGAGCCTCACCCAGGGCCAGTGACAGGAACCCCAAAGGGGTAACTGCAGCCCCTCAGGACACCACCCCGAGCCGCGGGAGCCCCAGGCTGCACTTACTGTCGTCCTCGGCGGCCGGCTCCTGCTCGGTGCTGGCGTAGGTGCGCAGGAACTCGGCGAAGGCGCCGTCCCGGGTCAGCAGCTCCTGGTAGGAGCCCATCTCTGAGATCTTGCCGTCGCTCATGACAATGATGACGTCCACGTGTGGCAGGTAGCTGATGCCGTGTGTGACCAAGATCCGCGTCTGGGGGCAAAGCACGTGTGAGACAGCAGGACCCGCAGGAGGATGGTCAAGGGGAGTGTTGCCAGACCCGGGGACAGAGCTCAGGTGGGCGGGGACAGCGCAGGAGCTGGGAGTGGGCGGGGCCTCTGAGCGCATGTGGAATGCCAGAGAATGGGCAGCCCATGTCCACACGGAGCTGCACTTACAGACACAGACGTTTAAAGTTATATGATTTTTTTTATGTTGCAAAGTATTCCTTTGAAATCTTTAATTTTTTTTAAGAGTTGTCTGCACACAACTTTGGTGCCATCTATGGGGATGCTTCTAATAGGTGAAGTGCCATAATACTTCATATATATATATATGTGTGTACATATACATGCATATGTATATAACATGTAGTCCATTTCATGTGTAACATGACAATCCTATTTAGAAAGTTTATACACATAGACAAACAATTCAAAAGAAATCAAACTGGGATCAAACATCCCAGTACTTGGGAGGCTGAGACAGGAGGATTGAAGGTTCAGGGCCAGCCTCAACAACTTAAGGAGACCCTCAGCAACTT
>PVLC010033072.1:0-17754 GCA_004027655.1 Graphiurus murinus | reverse complement strand
TAATAATAATAATAATAATAATAATAATAATTGCCCGAGTAATGTTAATGTGCTGCAGCATCTGATTTCTATGCCAGGGACAGTTTATGGAAAATAAAACAGTTGAAGTTTCAGAGGATCATCAAGGACACTTATTTATGGGCCAAAAATAGTTTACTAGATTAACAGAAATAGAATAAATCTCAGCATATTCTTGGATGTCAAAGTGGATATTGGGGGAAGATATTTATGATTTAGGGCTTAGAATTGTTCCTCAGCAATTTTTTTTTTTTGTTTTGTTTTTTGTTTTTTGTTTTTTGTTTTTGCGGTACTGGGATTGAACTCAGGGGCATTCTGCCTCCGAGCTACACCACCAGCCCTATTTTTTATACTTTATTTTGAAACAGGGTCTCACTAAGTTGTGGAGTGCCTCACTAGGTAGCTGAGGCTGGCCACGAACCCGGATCCTCTGGTCTCAGCCTCCCAAATGCTGGGATTACAAGCGTGCGCCACCACGCCCGGCAGTTCCTCAGCAATTTTGCATTGCTGAGTACAGTGGTTCTTATGAGGCTTGATGAGCAACTATAATGTTGATACAAAACTGATTTTCATTAGCTCAGACTTATTTTCCAGGAGGAAGTATGTTCTACTACAGACAACAAAATTTTTTTTCTGGTTTATTCTTGGTATTTAGCAGAAGAACACACAAATTCCTGGCCAAAAAAGTAAAATTTTAACACAAGAATTGGAAAATTTATGTCTTCAAAATATGCTGAACATAGAGACAGGACAGACATGGTAGGCAAAAATAAAAGAACCACAACCAAAGCCAAACAAAAGCAAACCACCATAATCACTGTGGGAAAAACAAACAAACCCTTATTGATTCATGTATGTTTTGTATGAATGAGCACACTTATGTGTAGCTCTTAAAAATCTTTAAAAAATATGTAATGGGATATTCTCTTTAAATGTGATTTTAAAAACATGTAAAATAAAATTTACCATATTTCTAATACTTGCTTTCTGTTCTACCCTCTTTATTTGAATTTTACTAAATGTAGGAAAACTAACATTTCTGACTCAAGAATCACAATACTTGTTTGAAGCTATTGATGGACCACACATACCCTAGGAATAGAGAAACCTAAGTTACCATTGAGTCTATGATAAAATAGGAAAATGTCAGATAAATAGAAAGTGCTTAACAAATTTTATTCTGTCAGCCCTTAATTATTTTCTCATCCTGTTTTGTACATGATTTAACTCAGAAAATAATGTCTTTGAGTCATATCATAGAAATTTTCATAATGTTGTGTGCATTTGGATTTATACGTATCTTTAATGCAACAGAACTGACATTTCTCAAAGTTGCCTTATGCTCTGCATTTCTAATAGAGTCAAAAAACCTTTAGCCTATATAATTCTCCTAAATTACTTCTGAAAGCATGGATTTATAATAAACATTCCAGATAACTCATATCAATTCTCCAAAAAGCAAATATTTTCAGTCAGTACTGATATACTTACTATAGTGTTTAGGAACTAAAGTTCATTTTTAATGTCATTCTACCACCCTTTGTGCTCAACCACTTTACTTCTAGCCATTAAACATGAAAGAGAAGGTTCACCTCAATTCTTATTGAAGTATGGATGGATAAAATTTCTTAAAATTCACTTATGTTCACATTCATTGACTAACTGTACTCATATACTATAGTGGAGAAAATTCTTAGACTCTGGATTTGCTACATTTTCTATTAGTTTTGACTGTGCTCTAAGAAGTTAATTCCCATTTATTGTTCTTCATATCAACCCACATATAACTCTGAATTGGGTATTTCATCTAAAGTACTCCCTTTTTGTTATTATAAAACAAGTATGAATCCATAACCAATCACATACAAACATACTCATGCATATGGGAAAACAGGGTGGGAAATGATATGTATTTAGGCTTTGCTTATGGTTTCCTTGGCAATGTTATTTTCAGTACAATTGTGAGGGCAACTTGAATCAACCTTTGGTCCCAGTCAATTCTACTTGTGCCCTACTTCCTATAGCCACACTCAAAATTATTCCCTGTGCTTCATTCTCAAATTTGCTTCATTTATGTGCCTCTTTTGACAGCTTAAGTATGCATACTTTGAAGATAGCTGAGATAAATAGGATTTCTGGAATATAGCACATTTAATCTGATCTTTTTTTCCTGGATAAAATTTTTTCCTGTAACTGAGAAGGCTTAAAACAATGGGCTTTTTTTTTTTTTTTTTTTTTTTTTTTTTTTTTTTTTTTTTTTTTTTTTTTTTTTTTTTTTTTTTTTTTTTTTTTTTTTTTTTTTTTGGTATATGCCTTCTTATTTTTCTACCTTCTGCTATTAAAGCTCTAAAGCATGTAAATTTTCCAAATATATGACACTACAAATAGACTCCTTTTCCACTTTTTTCATGCTTATAAAAGCAAAAAAAAATCATTTCCCTTATTTCTTGACTTCTTCTATAATAATATCTTCCAATTCTATAAGTAGTAGCTAACATCCAGTAATATTCTTGCTGTCTTCAAATTTGAAGTTACAAGACAGTTGACCAGGTGATCACCTAAGATGTTACATTTATCAGGAAGTTTGCCAATTCATTACATATAATACCCATTTACCCATTTCAGCTTCATTAATCTATTTCTTCACTCTCATCAAACTGTTAAAATGATGCTACATATTTTAACTGCTATTGCAACATTATGCTGGAATTACAAGGTTTCATATAACTTATGATAGACCTGACAATTGTAATACATAAACACACATGTGCTTATAATGACTATAGCATGATGGAAGTGCATTCTAATGCATAATACTTCAGAGCATATTATGTTCATCTTACAAATAGTAATTTGATATCCCATATTTTTGTATGCAGATCTTCTTCATAGGGCGCTCGCGGATTAAACCACCTACTATTTGTTTATGCTATCACCCACATGATAAAACTATTGTCTTCATCTAGGTATTTTAAAAAGAAAAAACACATAGAACAATATGTTTTTCCTTAAAATGTCCGTAGTATATGTCATGTCCTCATTCTCTATTTTGTACATCTCAGTCATATGGAACTCTTCATGTAGGGAAACTTGTGACGTTTTGTCTACCTGGAACGAAGATATGACAGCTTCTAAGATGAATCTGATAATTCTTATTTCTTTGTACTTAAAGCATATGTGTGGACTTGACTTGTGGATTTCCTTCTGTGAAGAACATTTGCAAAAATGACAGGTTACTACATTAGAGATGAAGTTATAGAAGACTATAATTCTATCTTCCTTGTTCTGTCTCTTGTGCTCTATCTTGCCTTATCTGAGGAAGCAACTGCCATGTTCTGTGTTACCCTGTTCAGCAGTCTTCATGTTAAGTAACTAAGGGTGTATCACAGCCAACATCCCAGGAAGAATTGAATCATGCTAACAATATGAAGTAAGCTCTCCTCCTGTTAAACTTTGGATGACTTCTGTTACCAGCCAATATTTTGGAAGTGGAAGCCTTGTGAGACCGAAGAGATCGAGATATGACACATCCACCTGTTTGACCTAAAAAATTAAAAAAAATAGCTGTTTTAAATGTCTTACCTTTTGAACAATTTATTATTTACTATGAGGGAAGAGGAATATGAATATGAAGAGAGAAGTATCGGGGAACATCAAGAATTTCTGACTTAAACATAGTGAATTTAAGACCCAGGAGAAAATATCTCTTGAAGAATCTTGGCTGAATATGGTGGTATATACCTATAATCCCAGTACTTAGGAGGTTGAAACAGAATGATTGCAGATTCAAGGCCAGCCTCAGCAACTCTGTACCCTCATTTCAAAATAAAATAAGGCAGAGGGTGGTAGAATGACCTGGGATTCAATCCCTAGCACCACTCACACACAAAAAAAGAATATTAATTTTATTACTACTCAAGATGAGGATGTATATATCTGAACTATGCATCATTTTATTTATAGTCTACTGAGCTGAATAGAGCATGTAAACTTTGAGACTAAAATTTTGTTTGTAAGCATGATTCTTATTTTGTTTCTTTAACCTAATAATGCATTAGATTTTTATACTGTCATTCCAAAAGAAAATAATTGTTATATTAGCAGCTAAGATCACTTTCCCTAATTTATATTGATTATATTTGCTACTTTTCAAATTTAATAAAATTATATTATTTATATTATATTTATAATATAATATAATTATTATATTATTTATAATTTAATAAAATTATTAATGGAAGAGAGTCAGCCTCTTTTCTGCTAATATTGTTTGAAAAGCTCATCAATTCTTGCAATTAAGACTAGAATTCCATTGTTCTATAAACAGTGTTACTATTCTACTCTTATGAATTAAAATTTTTAATTTACATAAATTTGATAGTGCTTATCTGTGCATTTTTTACATATAATGTATAGGTGTATAGCTTATATACAGTATATAACACTCAATGGAATACTGAGGCATAAGTATACAAATCTTCATAAATATTAAATAATGATAAAGTATTCTAGAGTAGTGAGATCAATTTAAATTTTACCAGCAATCTATAGGTGCTCTGTTTCACAATTTCTAAACACAAGGACTAGAATTAGTTATCTTCCTGAATAACAATTTATCCCCAAATATTGTAGATTAATTTTTTTTGTTAGGTAAGACAGATCTTGATGTTGACAATCTCAGCTGGACATTTGGCATGTGAGTTATCTCATGTGGTTAAAGACAGGCTCTGACTAAGGCATCATATTGAAAGCTGCCAAATTGAAATGACTGGTAGCTATTGACAAATTTCTACTGAGTTTTATAAATGGCACTATCATACCGAACACCTACAAATGACCACCAGATGTATCCTGAATTTTTTCATAAGATGATTGATCTCTAAAAAGGAGTACCTCATAACCAGATCAAATATATATCACCTTTTACAGACTAATCTTAAATCTCATAATACACTTTTCACTAGTCTGGGGACTTCTCAGGTACAAATACATATATCCACTTGTTAATGGCATGCTTATACTGTTAAAAATGCTTATAGAGTGAGAAATATTTTATAGATATTTTAAAAATCATCTTATGTAAGACTTTCAGGATTTCTAGTTTTTATATGACATTATTATATCTTGGTTTTAATTTAATTAATGCCTTTCTATAATGGACAGCTTTGGTGAACAGAAATATAAATATTTCAAGTAGAAGGTAAGTCCAACATAGAGTAATTTAACTAGAAAATAAGTTAGCAAGAGGCATTACTACTCCTGAATACTCCTATATATATATGTTAAATATATATTTATATATATATATATATATATATATATAATAAAGAAAGAAAGAAATAACTTCTAGAGAACAAATACTTCAATTTAAAGAACACTTATTCTTTACAGATGTCTATTCATAATTTATTTGGGGTTTATAATATATGTTCATCTGTTTCATGATAAACTGGTTGAATTCTACAAAAATAATTCAGACACTGATTGGACTTGTACCAATTTTATATTAATTTTGCTACAATTAGAAATTTAAGATAGCTTTTTTTTTTCAATCAGTGATGGCTCAGATTTTGCCCTCTAATCAATTGACTCCAACAAAAATATTTCTTTTGACAGGAATATCCTTGTTTTAATTTTTATACTGATACCTACAATGCATTTGGCATGGTGATTAAGGAATAGTGTATTTATCAAGATACTTATGTGAAGCAACTGGTATTTTTACTCACTATTGACACATAACTTGGCACAACATATTTTGACAGAAGGTTTAGTTCCTGCTAAGACTGAAATATTTTATTCTATTCCTAGTTGAGTACTCACCTTCATGTTTACAAAAAGACAAGTATAAGAATATTAAAAGTGTCATTATTTTCTCTGTGCTCACATGGTTATTAAACATTTATGACACCAGGGTAGGGGTTTTCCTCACATACATGAAGCAATTCTTCAAGAGATGCCAGATGGATATCCTAGTTAAATTCAGTTCTGAAACTCTGCAATTCCACAGGTTGAGAGTCAGGTCCCAGAAGATAACCCCCTACTTCAGACACCAAGTGTTATATAGGTTGTGGTTGTGCTTCTGGCCATCCAGGTACAAATGGGGGTTCTCATGATCTTATCCTTTGATACATTTGCTAGAGATGCTTACATAACTCAGGAGAATACTTTCCTTATATTTGATGATATGTTGGCAAAGGTTATAGTAAATCACAGATTAATAGCTAGATGAAGAAATATATTTGGCAATGACTTGGGAAATGAGCATCCATGCCTTCTCAGCCAACCTCCCTGTGTTTAGCAATCAAGAAACTCATCTGAACTGATTTATTTTGAGAGTTTATGGATACTTCATATGTAGGCATTATTAATTACATTATTAGCTTTTGATTAACTCAACCATCATCTTCATACCTCTCTCCAGAGGTTAGTGGGTAGGTGGTAATTATAATACTCTAACTGGTTGGTTTTCCTGGCATGCAGTCTTCATCCTGAGTTTATTAAGGAACCCAACAAGCTTTGACTCTTTGGAACAAAAGATACTCCTATCATCTAAGAAATCTCAAATTTAGGAAGTCTGTATCAGGAATTGAGTTCAAAGAGAAAACATTAGAACAAAAAGTTCTCATAGAACAAAAAATTCTCATGGCACCCCTATCTACAGTGGCATTAGGGGCCCTGTATTAGTAGGGCAAAGACCAAACATTACAACAAAACATCTGAATATCACAATCACCCAAGAAATTAAAAGTGTTTTAAAAGCTCTATGCCAAGGACAGCAGGCTAAGACCAATATATATAGCATTTATTTCACAAGCCCCCAAACTAGAAGAAAATATTTTACAAGTGTTCAAATGGATCAATAAATCATGGATTAATATACAGCACTTAGAATCAAAGTACCACTAAAAGTAATTTCAAATCAATATCAAATTTAATATTGAACAAAAGAATTATGACATAAAACAGATTATACTGTATTTTTGTTTCTGCCTTTTCTGCTTATATACAATCTATGAAATTTAAAGAAAAAATAATAGTGTTACCTATGAAAATTGTTATGGAATTAGATTTTGCATTCTCATCAATTTCACATATTGATTTCTAAATCTCAACTATGATATTTGGATATTGGGCCTTTGGGAAATAATTAGGTCATGAAGTATAGTCAACATGAATGGAATTATATCATAAAAGTATGAAGATATTGGATCTCTCTCTCTCTATATATAATATATATATTATATATATATTATATATTATATCTTTCTCTTTCTCTTTCTCTCTTTTGGGTTATAATAAAAAGAAAGGCAGCCACTTGTCTTTTATGTAAATGCTTACCAAAGGTTGACATTATAGAATGTCTCTTGTGGAACTCATGCATTAATGTTCAGAGTTCATATAATTAAGTCACAAGGATTGTGATCTATCAGTAGATTTTATCAGTATTTTATCACTTAGGTGGGATGCGTATGCTTGGAGAAGGTATGTTTCTGGGGGTGTGGCCTTAAGAAATGTGCGTTTGTTTTTGAATACCCTTATTTAGTCTCTTCCCTCCAGCTTACAGGATATGAGAGCAGAGCCTTGACCTCTCTTCCTCTTTCTGCTTATTGCCCCCATGCCTTGAGCTCTGCAAACCCAGCCTAACATAGACTGATCTCTGGAATATCAAAACTGTGAGCAAATAAATCATCCTAAATTGTGTGTGGTCAGGCTTTTTGAGTCACATCAGTGAGAATGTTAAGCAAAACAGGTGACCTCAGAAAATGAAGATTTTAGTAATCAAATGGATAAGATAACCCATTGTGTGAATACCAGCCAGCCTCTTTCTCCAGATACTCCAACATTCAATGATCTCATAAATGAAGTGGCCATGATGTCAAGGATGGAAGTGATACACTGATTCAGCAACATGGATTCTCATTCACCAGGTCCAATTTGTTTATTGCTTAAGTGAACTGCTTAAGTGAACAATGCATCAGCAGCAGAAAACAATACTGATCAGTATGACACCATTCCACAAGTGATTAGCCAGCTACCTGGTAGCACCTTTGTTACATTGAACTGCTTCCATTATGGAAGTGACATTTTTTTTTTCCTGGAATATTTACTCAGTATATGGGTTTACCTTGTATGTGTTACTTCTGCCAAAACTACGACTGATAACTTACTGATCAGATAACTAATTGGTAGTATAAGAATACTTATCCATAATATTGCACACAATATTGTTCTCAAGCAACAAACTCACTTCACAAACAATTGGTGTAAGCAAATTATTCATGTTCATGGAATTCACAGGATTTACTGTGTTCCTCACCTTTTTGAAGCAACTTGATAGAATGGAAAATGTCCCATTGAAGATAGTTATGGGATAGTTACAGCACAAGCCAGGTTATGATACATTACATAAGAAAAAAAATATATATATACATATACAATTATATGTATATATAAAATGTTTTTTGTCCAGTATACCATACTGTTTATCTAATTACTGGAAATAATGAGTCCAGAAATCAAAGGATGGAAATGAATGGGAAAACTCAAACTCATGATTATCCCTATTAATGCACTAGCAAAATTTGTATATTATTCCTGTGACTTCATATTCTTCTATCTTGGAGGTATTAGCTGCAGGGAGTAGAATGATTATACTATCAGATACAACAATAATTTTACATCATGATGTGCAAGTGGAAATTTATCAGAAGAATAACCATTCCTCAAAAGTTTTACCTCTTCATGTGGGGAAGGGATTTATGTTTTCAGTTTTATATAGGATAGTTGTATCAGCACATTGATATTCCCCCAAAAATAAAATTCCCAATTTTTATTGGTGCATTATGATCATACATCTAAATGGAGTACAGGATGGTAGAGACATACATGCACACATCTCATTTATGATATCAATCTCATTTATGATAAGATTGTAATGTGAAAACATGAAATGAGGTGGAAGCTGAAGTTAGGTCCTTGCCTTCCCACAGAATTGGGAGATACAAGTGGTCTTTTCCTTGATGTTTGCATATCAAAGCCACAATTCCTATACCTTTGATAAAGACAAGTTTTAATCTGGAAATAGGCTTATTTGGTTTTGGAAATACATATATTTTAAAGAGACAAAGGAAGAACTTAAATTATATATTTTCTAAAGCAAATGCTCAAAGAAAAAAAATGGAATAATTTTATTTTTAATAAGGAGAACTCAATCCCTTATGTCTCATTTTTCTTATCCTTACAATCTTCATTTTTTATTATAAAATAATATTACCCTCTTCTAATTTTTAGATTCTGATAGACAAGAGACAGCTCTATAAGTATCCAGGATATTCACAGTAAAATCAAAATGAAACCAATAATGAGAATCATGTTTAATTAAATATATCATTTGCTTTGGGGCAAATAAACTGAATATATCATACCAATAATAAATAACCAGATTTTTGATTTGCAATACACAAAGTTTTTTTCTTAGACATAAATATTATCAATACCCATGTTGTTTTATTCTCATTTTAAATAATTAACCATCTAGTATTGATTGTTATGAAATCTTACCCAGTCTACGTCTAAAACATTTTGTACCCTGAAGCTTGATAATCTAAATTTTTAAGCTTTTCTTGTAAGCTCCAATGAATATTTTCAAGTTTAAGTCAATTAAAAGCCATCACATTTATATACTCATTAGAAATAGAGTCTAAATTTCTAAATAGATTCTAAATGTCTCACCACAAGAAAGTAAGTATATGTATCTGCATTTTTGTTTCTTTTTGATTGTGAATTTCAAAATTACTTAAAACCATTCTATCCATTTGAAAGTACCAGCAATTAATATCAGTAATTTACATCACTATACTGTAGTTTGTCATTATTTTTACATAACAATTCTCACATATTAATACACGAGAACTATATATTTAGCAGGTCAATTTACTGGAAAAAAGAAAATTAAAAGATTTATATTTTGTTACTCTAACTATATTGAATACCCACTTAATGCAGGTTACTGTGAGACAAAAGGCACATGAGAATAACACAGTATTGGAAAAACAAAACAAAAAGTACTCTGGATTTTTTAATGAACTCATCACTAATTAGTGATTCTGCATAGTTTTGTCACAATCTTTTGTATTACTAACTTTTCATTTTCAAAACAAAGATAGTGACAACTATCTATATCTTGTGGGTAGTAATGAAAGACTAAAGAAGGTGGAAGAAAAAGCTCAGAGAATGGAAGTGAGATTTTTGTGGCAAAGAAAACTGATGCGATTACTATAAGGCTGTATCCTCGTAGTTTTTATTTTCTATAATTTGACTCTTTTTCCCCAACAAAAATCATGACAAAATATGACTGCCAATGTAATACTATAGGGAAGTGGATAATTTAAGAAGTGGCTATGTCTTGAGGGCTTCAACCTGATAAGTGGGATTGATGCATTTTTAAAAGTGTTTGTGGGAATGGGGTGTCTGTCATTCTATCTTTTCACATATGTTGATGGAGCATGAAGGCCCTTTTCAGAGGGCACCTTGTCATTGGACTTCCATCCTCCAGAACTGTAAGAAAAAATATTGTTGTTAATTATAAATCACTCAGTTTCAAGTGTTCTGTTATAGCAATAAAAAACAGAAATATTCAAAATGGTAGTAATTCTCTTAAACATTTATATCATTTGCTACTTTAATGTTAATATTTTAATCACTTTGGCCTTTAGAATCTGGAGTCTTTTTTTTTTTTTTTTGGCAAAGGGTGGGGAGGGATTGGACCCTGGAGCATTCTACTTCTGAGCTATATTTTCATCCCTTTTATTTTGAAACAGGGTCTCACCAAGTTTCCAAGTTTGGCCTTGAACCTGTGATTCTTCTTGTCTCAGCCTCCCGAGTACTGGGATTACAGATGTATACCACCAGACTCATCTTGGAGTCCATTTTTATTAACATTCATGTGTTTTCTTTAATTCTATTCCAATTACTGTTTCTTGACAGTTTCTATAATATATCTCTAGTCTAGTATCCTTCAGTTATTTTTGGCAAGATTTATTAAATGACCATAAAATTATTAAACATAGATAGTTGAAATATACTACATTTATGATTAATTGCATACAACTATAACAAATCTTTGCATATTCATAGTTCTCAATAGCATATTAAAGAAGCTTAATATTTTAAGTTATACATATTATTTCATTAAATATTAAATTCATGAAAAGATAGTAAGGAAATGAATTAATAATTGGCTAAATAACATGCTGGATTTCAGTTTTCTTCTTGAGCCTCAGAAGCATTTTATGGTTACTATCCTCTGGATGAAATTTTCTGCTACAGGGAATTAATTTGTTCCAGGGATAATATGAGAATTTGCCAGAAACAAAGAACATTATTTGCCATTAATACTCTCAGATGATTTTTATATTTAACATAGATCCTTAAATTCTTAAAATCTACATATAACAACCTTCTGAAAAATAAGATCTTACAAATTAAGATATTTACATTGAAATGATATAGAATTTTACATGCTGTATTAGTATAAAAATATAAGATATATAAAGTACAAGGTATATAGTTAGATCTCTTAACATTTCCTCAGCCTATTCATGGCAATTCCCTAAACAGTAATAATAGATGTTGGGTATGTAACTACTAAATGATTCTTATCCTAGAATAGAATTCTTGATTGAATTTAAAACTTCTCTTTTAAATATAATTTTTGGTGCATTGTAATTATACCTCATAATGAGGTTCAAAGTGATAGAAACATAGATGCACACAACAGCTTAAGACTTAATAAAATACACTATCCAATAATGCTGTTATTGATGATATTTTTACAATGTTTATTTCTTAAAATATCACCCAGAGAATATAGAACATCAAAAATACATGTATATTTTTAAATAAGTGTGGGTATATGGGGGGCTATTAACAGTCTGAGGAGCAAAAGATAACTTTCCTACAAATGAAAAATGAACATGCATCAAATACTTTAACTCATTAATTCCAATATTGTAATAAAATAAGTTAAAATGAGAAATTAGATGTATAGAGTCAATAAATACAATCAATTATACACCCCTATATCAAATAAGATAATTGCAGAGGATCTGCTGGACAATATTCTGATACTCCATATACAGTAGATTGTGTTAAAGAAGTGTCATCAGTTTAGGGAGCCAGGATTAATTACAACCGGAAGTCAATCTGCCAGCTATTACCTGAGAGATAATTATCTTATTAATTGTAAAAGAAATAATAATTTATAAGATAATTATCGTATTAATTGTAAAAGAAACAATTTCTGTCTCCTGTTAGAAAAACCTAATGAAAGCCTGAAGATAAAATATTGAGGTGATACAATATATTTCCTTCATTTTTTTAAAATACTAATCAGAGGAGCAGAGATAGGATTAATATATAGGAAAAGGCACATTTCATTTTTCTGTTTGTTTTTCCTTCTTAATGATTGAATATATTATGTTTAACTTTTCCTGTGAGCTCTGGATCCTCAGGCAAGATTTGTCAGCAGGTGAGAACAACCATGAAACAGGGATAATGTCAAGATAATTCCACTAAAGGATCATATTCCTAAAAAAGACTTTAGGGGAATTATTAAGGGTCAAAGTTCATAAAAGATCTATTGTAATACTCTCTTATTTGTCTTGAAAATATGGAATCAAATAATCATCTTAAGTTTTGAAGACTTATTCCTCCAGACTTGAAATACCGAGAGGCTGCCTGAGGCCTTTATCAAGTGTACAAACATGGCCTTACCCACATACCAGCAAAACTAATTTTAGCTATGTTCACATGTAAACCAGTCTTCTCAAATGCATTGGGCATATTGCTTTTGTGCCTAAGTAAAACAGCAGGCCATGCTGTCAATTGTGATTTTTGGTAAGAGAAAATCTCGCATTGCTTTTACTATTCTACCTCCAGACAGCTCACTTGATTACTTCCACAAGTGCTATGGGTTCCATACAACCTGTTCTTGTTCTAAGAAGGCTTGACATATGCTCAAGTTAGATGGTAATATTTTCCCTTTTACAGTATCTGTGCAGAATAATGAGTTGGAAAGGAAACTATGAATAAAGTTGTGACCTCATGTGTTCTCTTACAGGTTTCTACTGTGCTTATGTCCTAGAACTCAAAGTACCTTTTGTTATATTTTTTTCACAAAATGAAAGATCTGTATCCCATTTGATAGGATGAAGGGCAATGTCTGACTTTCAACAACCTACTTGTTTTTTTTTTTTGTTTTTTTTTTTTAGTTATGTGTCCATCCTTTTAGATTTATCTAAGTTATGAAAATCTCAAGGGCTATATAAATATTTCTGTTCTTAACAATATTCTATTGTAGATAAAAATAAAGTCTCTCTCCTTAGTTTTCTGCATCCAAACTATCTTTTTTTATTTTTAATGTCCTTTTCTTGGTTCATTATCACCTCACATCATAATGTAAATCACATTGACATTGACATACATGCACACAGCACTTGGTGCCCTCCCCACCTTCCCTTCACATACAGAGGACTGAGACTGATATTGGGATTTTCACATCTGTACACACAGTCAATGTTAGTATTTCCAATAATGAACCCCAGTCTTCTCCCTCCCCTTCCCTTAGAACACTTCCCTGGCTCCACTGAGACTTCTACTCTGTTTTTTATTTGTTTGTTTGTTTGTTTTGTTTTTTATTGTAGTAATTCGTGCATTGTAAGCATACATCTTTGTTAGGTACAAATTATTAACAACACATTTGCACACAATTCTCATTTGACCCCTTCCCCAATTCCCACCCCATTCCCTCGCCCTCCCTCCCCCTCAGGTTCAGTTCAATGAGTGACCTTGATATGATTGTGTAAGAACATCATGTGCCTTAGGGTGTTCCCCTGCCCCCTCCATTCCCTACGATTAAATCGACTTCTTTGCTTATCAAGGGTCTCTCCTTTTCATCTGGAGACCCTCCTATGCCTCATCTTCTCCCTAGCATCCGGATATTAGGGAGAACATATGCTTCTTTACTCTTTGTGACTGGCTAATCTCACTTAAAATAATTTTTTCCAGTTGCATCCATTTCCCTGCAAAGAACATGATTTTGTTCTTCTTTATGACTGAGTAAAATTCCATTGTGTACATATACCATAGTTTTGTAATCCATTCATCTGTTGATGGACATCTTGGTTGCTTCCATAGTTTGGCTATTGTGAATTGTGCAGTTATAAACATAGATACACATGCATCGGACTGATAGTTTGGTTTCCATTCTTTTGGGTAGATACCCAGTAGTGGTATTGCTGGGTCATATGGTAGGTTCACTACCATTCATCTGAGGATCCTCCATACTGTTTTCCACAGTGGTTGCACAAGTTTGCAATCCCACCAACAATGTATTAGGGTTCCCACTTCTCCACACCCTCGCCAGCAGGTGGTGTTGTTCGTGTTTTTTATGATTGCCGTTCTGACTGGAGTTAGGTGAAATCTCAGGGTAGTTTTGATTTGCATCTCCCTGATTGCCAATGATATGGAACATTTTCTCATACATTTATTGGCCATTTGTATTTCTTCTTTTGTGAAGTGTCTATTTAGATCCTTTGCCCATTTTTTGATTGGGTTGTTTGCTTGCTTAGCTGCGATTTTCTTAAGTTCTTTGTGTATCCTAGATATTAGACCTCTATCTGAAGAGTAACCAGCAAAAATCTTCTCCCACTCTTCAGGCTCTCTGTTGAGGCTCTTGATAGTTTTGAAATACATTGTGATTAAATAGAAATGCCTGCATTTAAGTATTAATCCTTTGTCATTGAATCAGAGCCCTTGGGATTCTAATGCCCAGCCATTGGACCTGTTCTACAGATAAATAGACCATTTTACAATTCCTTTCTGTCATTATACTTACACTTTGTACTTTCAATTCTATATTATTATTTTAATCTAAAATTGGTAGCAGTAATTCTGCCACTCATAGCTGCAAGTGATGTTTATTTATTCATCTAAAGAGAACCAGAGGATGGAAAATTTCCTTGTGAGACCATGTGCAAAGAAAGAAAAATTGGGATAATATTTTAACTTAAATATTTTAGATTCTAATTTTGAAATATAGTTTATAATGTATTAAACATGAATATATACATGTGCAATAAAATTACACATACACAAACACACAGATATACAAACAAAAGGAAATAAAATTTTACTTTCATATTAAGCAAATATTTTTTATATCTTTTCTATCATTCTATTTTACTAATAGGAACAGAACAAAAGAGACTCTTTAAAGAGCTTCTTCAATGTCAAATCAAAGGTCAAGAGAATTTTTCATAAGAAGATCCAATAAGATTTTTAAATTCTTTACTCTATAATTTCGAGTTTCTTTGAAAAGATTTGACTTTTGAAGGGCAGTTTTAATCATAATTTTAGAAATAAGAGTATTATATCATAAAAGCTCTTCAGTGGAGATAATAGGAAGTCCTTCCCTTTCATTCTTCTTTAAAATGTCAATGTGAATTTAATATATTTTATATGCTATCAGTATCAGAATAGTATCTCAATTTAACTTCTCAGTTCTAAGTATTCCTTCAATAATCATGCAAAATATAATCTCAAACATACCGTGTCTTCAAGAAATATTATTTATAATCAGTACTCTTTTTCAAAGGGCCCAATGCTCTTGTGCATAATACTAAATTATATATTAGTGATCACAAAAAAATCAGTGTGACACTTGATTGACCTAAGAAGGTAAATGTAGTATTTAAAAGAAATATGATTAGATTTATCCACTATGCTTAAGCAATATGTAAACATATATACTATTCTAGCATATATTAGTATCTTTTATATTGCATTTTACTTTAAATAGGGATGTGCTAGATCTTCAAGTTTTCAATGAAAAATAATACATATGTTCAATAAGATAATTGCAAAATATTGCTTAATAATGAGATCATCATCAGATTTATTCTCATTTTTAATCTAGCTACTTAATTAGTGCAGCTTATATAAGACAGTAGTCAGGAAAGAATGAGGCTGCAGATATAGACCCACTAAGGCATATCCAAGGAATAAATACAATTTTAGATTAAAGTAATTCATTACTTTTGATAATGTATTCTAATACTATGGATAAACCTTATGATAAATTAATTTTAGAATTTGTAATTCTGGCTAAAAATTAAGGACATTAAGTCTTCAAGAGACAATCCAATAATAGAGACAAAATAAACACAAATAAACAAATATTTAATATTGCTAGGGTATAATCATTAAAACAAACAGATATTAGAAAAGAGATTATATGATATAAATTATTGAGTATATAGAAGTTGGAAAAAACATGGGTGAAATAAATACTTCTGTATTTTTAGTTTTAACTTATCTTGAGCTCCAGTCCAGAGCATTCAATTTTTTTTACTCAAAATCTCTACATATATCCTAGAAGATAAGTCATTTATTAATCATTTTCCTTTAAATATATGCAACTTCCAAAATTTTATATGGTTCACTAAGTGGTTTAAAATGGAAAGAATTTTGACATTTTGGTACATTTTTGTCTCTGACTTCTCACATCTAATTAATCACATATTCTTTCCATTTTAAATAATAAAAATATGTTCCTTTTTTCAGCTTCTTCTATCTTATCATGTATATAAGACTTTCAAATACTTCTTATTTGAATAAGAGGTCTTTTTATAAAGCAATCATATATAGTGATCTTTGTAATATACTATTAACAAAATTCATCTTAATCTTTTAATTATTTTAATAAAATCAGTACATTTTTACATATCCTATAAAACACTGTTTTCCCTTATTCATGCATACTACATTTCAGCAATTCTAAATATTTTAAACTAAGATATGCACATCATCAAAAATGCATATCTTATACATGATCTGTGATATATACTTCATATTTCCTGAACTTAATAAGTGGTTACTTATTCACTAAATTTTGCTTTAATTTGCGAGATAACCATAATAATTGGAATATATTTCATGTTATGTCTTCTAGAGGAATTGGCTCCTGCTTCCTGGGATATTACCTAATTGTCTAACTTCTCCTATGGGCCATCTCCAGGACCAACATTGGTCATCAATCTCTATTTATCTTTCAATTTAAATATTACCAAGCCGGGCGTGGTGGCACACACTTGTAATCCCAGCATTCGGGAGGCTGAGACCGAAGGATCCGGGTTCGCGGCCAGCCTCAGCTACCTAGTGAGGCACTCCGCAACTTAGTGAGACCCGGCTTCAAAAATAAAGAATAAAAAATAGGGCTGGGGGTATAGCTCGGAGGTAGAATGTCCCTGAGTTCAATCCCCAGTACCGCAAAAAAAAAAAAAAAAAAATATTACCAGTCAGTTTTGCTTTGTCCCTTAGACTGTTTTATTAAGACACAATCAAAACATATTTCAGGCTATTGTGGCTTCAACATGTCACTACAGGATTTTTTATTGCTAAATTTTATCTGGAGGACAGGGTTTAGGCAAATTTCTGACTGTTGATTTATGCTGGTGTAATTTCATGCTAAATTATTTACTTGCTCAATTTTCAGCCATTCTTACTCATCTAGGAGCATTTAAATTAAATTTTATGTGTAACTACTAGATTCAAATGATCAGCCAAACTTTGAGAAACTGTCATGAGGAGGGAAGGCAATTATCTTTTGCACAATTGAAATTAACATATGTTCTATTTACATAGAATGAGTGACATCTGAAAGATAACCACAAT